>JAVQJL010008441.1:0-11071 GCA_036024295.1 Nannoperca obscura | reverse complement strand
ATATATATATATATATATATATATATATATATATATATAGGACACAAAACTATATCTACAGTCAGTCAGGCCGGAGTTTAAACTGTTAACCTGTTGAAAGCTTTAAATGAATTGTTAAGATGCAGCAGATCTTTTGAGACAGGAATGGAGAGAAACGAAGGATGTGTTCGGTGAGAAGAGAGTTTACCTTCATGACAAAGCTATTTTTCATCAGCAAATACATTTTAAGAAATGCTGCCTTATTTAAACATTTTTATTCTAACATATCAGCATTTACCTTTATTTTTCCTACAGTGTCAACATGTGGTAACTAAAGGCTTCAGTGTGCTTCAAACCAACAAATAGGACAGAAACAATACATAGTTATTATTATTATAATCCCAAATGGCCAGACTCACAGGGGGAGGAGCTTACCACTGGAGAGAGGTAGGGGGCATAATAAATCTTACAAAGTAGGAAAACGAACGTAGACTTTGACAGTCTCTCCTTGAAGGCGTCCATGGTGTTACACTTGGTTGGACACATTAAAAGTGACAGTTGTGTTACCTTTGCACACCTGGACAGTCACTGCAGTGTGTGATTGACAGTTCTGGGTAAAGCTGAAAGGCTCGTACCTTTTGTCTAAAGCAACAGATGAGCTCCTATTTAAATAAAAGCATCTGTCTACACAGTATAAACTGCTCATGTTTCATTTTGCTCAATGTGCAGATAAAAGCTGCCAAAGCACAACCCTCAATCCTGTTCCTGAATGCATCCTATGTAGACACAGCCGGAGGTCTGATGCTGGTGATGCTGCTCACGCTAGGCCTCCTGGGTAGACGCGGTGAGGTAAAGGCCATGAAGTGTGATGAAGGTACAGTTAAGATGAAGTTCTTGACAGATGGTGTTCAGGGTTGGAAGACATTTGCAACAAACCCCATAATTTACATCAGAGCTAACCACTTTGCTAAACATGCAGTTTGATTTGAGATTTTTGGACGTGTCTCGACACTTTGGGACAGTCAGCATTGTGTTTTTGTGGAAATGCCTAAAATGAACTATGTATAAATGTACCTGACAAGAATGTCTTATAGCATGATGTTGTTGTAGCACTGCAAAACCTCTCAGGGAGGAGGTCTGTCGGCTGGAGTGAATAAGAAAGTGAGACACTTCTGTCTTTGCATCAGCGGCATTTGTCACCTGCTAGAAACGACCCTGCTTTACATCCTGTTTCCTACCATTATTCAACTTGGTTTCTATTAACTATAGTTGAAAAGAGAGCTAGAGATGGCGTTCTCCTCACACCTGGCGGAGGTGAAATTGAGGTTTCCAAAGCTATTCTATCCATATTCCATCCAACAAGCTCTTCGGATGAAGCACTGCGGCAGATTACACAACTCAAGTTAATTGATTTTCATACAATTACAGAAAAAAATGAAATCCAGTGGCTGCTTTGAACTATAGATTTCATGATTTGTGGTCAAGGAGATCAAATGTATGATCTTTTAAAATGTCAACCCTTGACTACAAGAAGTGGATGAGATTCCTTTGTGTGCACTTCCACAACCCCAGCCTCCACTTTCTCATGTTGCTTTGCACCATATATGCTCCTCTTTCTGATTTCTTAACTGGAACTAAATGTTGCCACTGAACATCACTTGTGAACATGGATTAGCTTCATATAAAGCTTCCAGCAGAAGTGGTTGTATTGCAGACCCCTGCCACCGGCGCTGGGTAAATAATCCTTCCTTGTACGTGGGTTTTAAGATAGTTTGAACTAACAATATGGATCAAGTTGAACTCCATAGGCGCAGAACGCACACACCTACAGAGAAGTAAGCCAGCTGAGGGAACATTAAACAGACCTCATAAGTAGAAGATTGTATCCTGCCTTCAACACTTGGGAGGCAGGCCGTTTTTTTCTAATCCCATCAGACACACTCCCATATCAGTACACAAACTGAAATTAATGCTGCTGGCTATTTTCACTCAGTATGAGCTCCCACAACCAAACAAAGTGATGCAAGTCTGTTTACCAGCCCAGAAACTCTGCAGGAGATCAAGTGTGCAGCAATCTAATAGGATTTGCACTTACATGTTTCATGATTCTCAAACAAAGAGGAAAATATATGATGCAATTTGGGATTACTGGAGGAAAAGAAAGAATAAAGGAATTAATCAATAAATCAGTGAATAAAATAAGGGATGACTGAATTAATCAATAAATGGATGATGGATTAATTTAACTGACCTGTGGCAGGAAGGAAATAAGTGACTCCAGTTGCATACTTACCACATTCAATCTCCACTCAACAAAACACCATGATCACCAGCGCTCACTGTATCCAAGTGTGGAGTTTTATATTAAGGGAACATCAAAACAGCAGCAGCGGTCGCTCATGTGCTCCAAATCTCAAACGAAATCAATGCACAAAGTGCTGAAGGTCGTAGTTTGTCTTCCTGTGATTCATGTGAATTGTAAGACTTCATGGTAAAATGAGTGCATGTATACAGAACAGTTTTTCACACATACGCACTCAAACACAGATGGCAGTGGCGAGCTACAATACGAGGTGCTGACCTGACCATCAGGAACTATTTGGGGTTTCCATGTCTCGCCCGAGGACACTTCAACATGTGGACATGACAGCTGCTGTATCTCCTAACTAGTTTTTCCGTTTTTTCTTCCACTTCTCTCTTCTGCCCTTCTTCCGTTCCTCCCTTTCCTGTGCATGTATGTAGATTTAATTGGCAAGTTAGTAGTCAGGGCATGAAAGAGAATGGAAGAGGATTGTAGGAAATGAATGAAAGATGGGCAGGTGGAGTAAGGTTGTGGTGTGATTGTTGGATGTGAAGAGATTTTCCATAGAGATGTAATCAAGTACGTTTTTATGTGTGTTCCTTGATGTTAGTTTTTTTTGGCCATAGAGCCAGAAGGAGTAATGCCGATTGTTGATATAGTAAGATGGACTTCACTAATATAGCGCTGTTTCAACCTTAACAGTTCCCAAAGTGCTTTATTTTTTTTGATGAGTCTCATTCACCCATTCACACACCAATGGCAACCGAGCCTCCATGCAAGGTCCTGGCCTCCACCGGGAGCAACTTAGCAGGAGCCACGGATCGAACCGCAAACCCTGGGCTTAATGGACGGCCCGCTCTACCTCCTGAGCAGCAGTAGATATATGTCCCCTAGTAGGCAGAGGGAGGGGGATGCTGGGATAGAGTAGTCCAGGACGAGGGATAGTGATTCAGTGATGTCTTTCCAAAATGTTTTAATATGTGTGCAGTGCCAGGAGGTGTGAACACGGCTGTCTGGGCTGTACGTGTGCAAAATGAAGATCCCAACAATCCTTTGTTGCAGGATGCACATGTTTAGTTGAACTTCCATCTCACTTTCTTTCAGTTGAAATGGTTTAGAGGTCAGAAAAGGCAAACAAATCCAGTCATTTACAACTCATATAATTTGTGTGGCAGGGTTAGGGTTCCATTTTCTACCTAATAAATCATTTTCAGCCTCTTAAATGTATCTTCCTACCACATTTTGGGGTCCTGATTGCCAAGTTGGTACCCCCTACAACAAAAGGGTTTTTAATAAGCCATTGTTTGAAGCTATAAACCCTTATTAATCCTTCATAAAGGGTGCCTTAATTAGAAAGTAGTACCAATCAAACTTGCACTCAGAGGCTATCTGAGTCCTCATCATGGTAAATTGAGAAATATACTGTGCATGTCCAGGTCATCTGGGTTGTCGGTGGACACAGATTGCTGATACTGTACTCTGCAGAGCTCACACAATAGGCCAGCCAGGCTGTCCAGGCCAAAAAAGCCTTGGCTTGACGGATTCTCCTCATGCCGATGTTATTACTGTCGTAGGGCTGTGATGGCTGTTTGCCGGCTGCGCCCAACAACAAAAGGTGGTTTTATCCTATTAGCGGACTGCTAACGTGTCTAATTCCTCTCTAGCGGATCAGTCTGTCTCTTTGGATGAAGCGGGGAGGGGAAAGCGAGAGAACACAGAGTTCCACCCCAGTGCAACAGCACAAGACACGCGGATCGATCCCGTCTATGTGGGTACGATGTAACAAGGTTTAAGACTGCAAAGTGTTTCGCTCTGCCAGCTCCAAGGTCAGCCAGTGATCCGGGCCTGGCAGGCAGGGTGAAATGAAACCTGCGGAGGCATGGCAGAAATGTTAATTCTGGTTGACCAGGCATAAATAACATTGTCAGAGGAATTAGAGTTTGTTCCTGCGCTCTGAGTTTCATTGACACGGCAGGACAAGGTTTTGGTGGAGGGCCTGCGCTACCACTCCTCCAGGAAAAACACTTTTCTGAATTGTATAAATACGTGTTTTGACTATTGCTGCGGTGACGCACGGGTTGAAGGGCACAATTTAAAAGCACTTTAGAAGGCTCCGTTCTTCGGTTCTGTTTTATTTTCCATAAATACTTCATTGTGTTTGAGTTTTCCTCTTAAACACACGCAGCTCCAGTTTGAGATTCCTTCTCTCTTTGGCACCACAGGGTCTGCAGTGACATCACTGACCCAGGGGAAGCCAATTTTCCTATTTTTGGTGACACGCAGCCAGGAAAACCCTCTCTCTTTCCATCTCTCCCACTCATTATCAAAGTCTCTCTCTCCACCACACCCTCTCCTTCATCTGCACTCTTAACACAGCCGATAAGATAGGAGAACGGTTGGGGACGAGGTGAATAGAGGCTGTCGCAGCTTGCTGGGCTAACGAGTGGATCACAGGACTGTGAGGTAACGCTGCTGTTCAGTGGTGGTTCTCTTCAGCAGCGTGAGAAAGAAAGCATGGAAACAATATTATTGATTGCATTTTTAGTTACTTTAAACATTTTTTGACCGCACCGTTTTTTAAATTATGATCCTGAAACAAATATCCATTTAGAGTAAAAGCACACTTTCAAGAATCTGCATGACTTTTTCAAAATTAAAGTGAAATAAGATGAACATTGGGAGCAATGTGTAAAACCTGAGATATTATTATTATATACCATTATAAACACATTTTACATGTATATAGTTACATGATAGTCATATAAAAACATGGAACCTGCTGTGTGGTGGCACAACAGCTTCATTGGTGGTGAATCCTCTTTGTGTTTTTTCTCGCGCAAGTTTAATTTACTTTCAACAAGACGTCACGTCTCAAAATATTCCATCATACAACAAACTAAACTAATCAGTCTCCCTCCGAGTCATCATTTGACCTCCAAACCTAAACCAAAGAATACATATGGTACATCTACAGCAATGAGAACTGATAACAGGCCTCAAACAAAGACCACCATGTCACGGTGATCATCACCATCATTATCTTGAAACAATAACTTAACATACAGATAGGAAACATTGTGCCAATTTATTTTGTTGTTGATCTGTTGACAGCTGTCTTAACTTGGGACTTTGTAACTTTTCAGTGACACCAGTCCAAACTGGACTGAGCTGATCTTGTGCTGCGTTGGCTCCATGTGGATATCACATGTCTGCCACTGAACAGAAGTGATCTCTGCCAGCGTGGCACAACTCGCTACATCCCACTGCGCCATACACCTCTTTTAGTTTAAGCTTTAGCAGAAAGTATTTTTTCACACCTACTTGATTTAGAGCACTTTCATTAAACCCTGCAGCAGTTTCTCACTCAATCAGCAATCAAACCAAGATCTTATGAAGAGGAAGTCCAAAACGAAGCTCGACAAACACTGAGAAAGTCATGTGACGTCATTTTGCAATATTATACAGAACAACAAAATCTCTACCCTTTGAGTAAATAATCACATTTGGTTTGGTGGTTACATTATTAAACCAGGACTAGAGAAGAGTCACGTCAGAAAGAAATATTATTGTGCATCACCAAGCGACGGAAATCCACATTTGATGTGAAGCAGATTTAAACCCACGAGTAAAAACCTGCCTTGGAGATTTAAGCAGTGAGGACAGTCAAAACAATCAGATTCATATAATATAATCAATTTCTCTTTTAAAAAGTACTGACTTCCAAAAAGCATGAACCTTGGTTGTAAGGAACAGAACATCCTGTTGGAAAACACTTTGGGGATGTGATCACTGTGAATATTTTGCTAATTTTAGTTATACATGAATACTTAACAGGGTTACTGTGCATGTTTCTAGAATTTACCGTGGCGTGGCAGCTGCGCAAAGTCTTTCCACAGGTCCTTCAAGCAAATGAGAAGAAGCTCTTCTTACAACCAGATACCCTCGCACTCTGTTCTTTGTATTTTCACTCTGAAGACCGCTGAGCAGAGATCTCAGCAGAGATGTTTCTTGAAATGATGTGAGGCGACAGTTGAAATACTCAGAACATGCCTGATGTGAAAGTACGTCACCAGCTCACCTGATTGAAGTAAGTGACCGTTGTCTTGGTGTCGTCCTGTAGGCGTCCAGGATGACCCGCTCAGATGAAGACAAGGACATCGGGTGGGACGCCTGGGGCCCCTGGAGCGACTGCTCTCGAACCTGCGGGGGCGGAGCCTCCTACTCTCTACGCCGCTGTCTCAACGGAGGGTAAGCTTTATTTAACATCAAACAAGGATTTGACAGCATCTTTGAGATACGGAAACACCTTGTGGCAGAAATCTGATCATTAAAAAAGGAGAAGCATCCAGCATGTGATCCTTTACAGAGCTGCTGCTCGCTGCTGGTGTTGATGAGGCTGTTTAATGACTAAAACTGTCAACTGGCCAGAGCTGCAAATCTGCTCATCTCACACTTTACTGTTCATACCACAAAATATATTAAAGGGAGAGATTTCCTGCTCAGTTGTTATGATACCTGTTAGCAGATGTTCCCATGCAGTGCAGTCACTTCACCAGGAGACTCAGTCTTTGAAGGCATCGTCCACATTGAGTCTGTGCAGGATGCAGACAGAGGTCTTGATGGCCATGATTATCCTGGATATGCAGCTCACTGATCCCAGACAAACACATGTTAATAATCACGCAGTAAGTAATAGCAGAAAGTACAATTTTCTCCAGTAATAATAACATTGTCCTCTCAAAGATCAGGGACATGGTGACATCTGCTGAGTCAAAAAACACAAGCAGACGGATGTTAAAATGATTCAACCAACAGCTGGTTGTAGACATCCATCACATTCAGCTCAGTTGTACTTAAAAGCATCAGTTTTTCAGCAGTTCATCCTATTTGTAGAAAAGCTGCCGTCAGAATGACTAATTCTTACCATTATCTCTGGACAAACTACGTTTTCAGAGATTTCAGAGCGAGACTTTCTGTTAGCAGAGTTTCCTTTTAAATAAACTAAAGAACATTACAGCTAATAATTAACAATAAAATAATATTAACTTATAAATCCTTTTTTAAAACCACACTGACATTTGTAATAACTCAAATTGTCAACAGGTTGTTTGTCCCTGACCTCTAATACAAATGTTTCCTAAATCAGCGCCGCTGTTACGTCTCAGGTCATGTTGACTTCCTGTGTTTGTTATTTGGAGCTACAAAAGGTTCTTTGATTATTGCAAATATTACTTCATTAATCTTATGAGTGTTGAAAAGTCTAGTTTTAACTGCTTTTTATATTGGCTGCATTGTGCTCACATGGATGTTTTGATGAAAACGAACATCATTTAATTGACAGATAATCAAGCGGTCGCCAGAGGATCACCAGAGTCATTAGGATTTCTCTTCTGAGGCCCAACAATGTCTCTACAAAGTCCCACAGCAATCCATCCAATAGTTGCTAAGATGCCATTAATGTGGCCCAAACGTCCACACACACATCACTGCATGACAAAATAACATATGTACGAACACACACGTTATCAATCGAGTTTATTACAGCTTGGTTTGGCTCATTCTCCTGGTTTTCCCGTCAGCTCTGATAGCACTGTGCTCCATGAAGTAACTGCTGGGATCTGGGAACACACTTTTCCTCACACTGATAAACACATCGGTGTGTGGGTTTCAAACCTCTGCTGTTTTAAAAAGCCACAATCACTGCTCTCACTGTCAGCGCTGCTTCTGCTCAGCTATTTCTTGTGTGGTGTTGCTTGTTCAGGAAGTCATCACAGCCAATCTATTTCAGACTGAGGCCGGTGGCATCATCCTACAGCCTGCTGGCAACACATTTGTCTCCATTATATCTGACTGCAGCCCAGCCTCACTCTCTTACCCATGCTACTGCTGAAAACTCCCACTTTCTAAGTACTAAGTAACAGCTTTTCTTTCATTCTGTTTCTAAATATCATCCCACTGATATTTAGGGCAAATATCTTTAGTTTTACAGTCGTGTAGTCTTCGTGAAAGTGAAAGATTTACTTGTTTTCTAGAATTTTTGGGAACTGCACAAACAGTGAACATACATTTTATGTTGCAGTCTTACGCTAAAACCCTCATCAATCTACACCAAATACCCCATAATGACAAAGCAAAACCTGGATTTAGAGATTTATTGCGAAACGAACTGAACTGTCACATGTATTACTCAGATTTATGCACACCCAGTACAAATACTTGGGTGTTCATACTGACTGTAATGTGTCTGAATGTCTGCTCTGTATGCACTAGGATCCAACAGTGACTCTACTTCTTGTGTTTGGGGTTGGATGGAGGGTTAAGGTGTTATTTTATCATGCTGGGAGTATATTACGTGATCTCAGCTTGGTTTGGTTACATATCAGCCAAGTTAGAGTCTGGTCCAATAAAAGTGATGGGAGTGAAGCATCCCTGCCTTCAAGTGCTCTTTGAGAAGACTATAATTAAACAGGCTAGGAAAGTGACTCGCTGACCCCTCCTGTGTCCTGTACTCAGAGCAGACGTGCTAGGGTTCCAAATAAATACAGGAAGTGTTACCTGAAAAGATATTAAAGCTCTTTGATCCATCAATCAGCAAATCTCCTCAACTCGGGTCATAAGGAGGGTGTGAAGCGAGGCAAAATAAAGTCTTGTAACAGTGACATGTGCAGCAGTTCTCTCACAGTACAAAGAAGGAAGTGCAATCCAAAATACACACTGCCAAAAAATATACAGCAAGCATCATAAAATATATCAGGTTAACGGTAAGGATAATATAAATCTTATATAGCTGTGTTTGTATAAATCTGAAGTACAGGGTCAGAATGTCCATGATATCGCACATGTCCCATAATGGCCGTAAATCGTAGAGTTGTAGTAATGAACCTGGAGCCACCTGAGCGCCCCTGAGTGCCTCTGCTGTCCACAGAAGAGACTGATGGGAGGTTGAGAGCGCCTGGATTTCCATCATTGTCTCCTAGCTGCCTGTAGCTGCAGCAGGAGGCGTCCAGCGAGCCTGCCGAGAGGTGAGAGACTCCAGAGAGGACGACTAAGCGGAGAGGAGAGTGTCAGAGTCAGAAGGGAGAGCCGACAGGACAGATGAGGAAAGAGAGGAGGGAGCGAGGGAGTAGCTGATGAGGAATGTATGTGTAGAGAGAGAGTTCGACAGGAGGGGAGAGACATGAAGAAGGGGTTTCAATGCAGGCTTTCATGTGTCTTTCCCAGAGGAGAGGCTTCCATCGGACCAGAAAGCCCACATAGCAGGAGTGTTGCAGTGATGGTTGTCCTGACTCTGTGCAGGATGACCAGTGGGTTCTGGGATATTGAGTGTGCAACGACGAGGGTAAAAAAGTATTAAAATCATTATTGCATAACAGAATGTGTAAGAGTAAACCGCACATACAGTAAATGCAGTTAACTGGCAGCTTCGGGTTATGAGCTGAAATGAGTAATACTGAAAGAGATAAAAGATGAGGAAATACACCCTGTGGGTTTGTCTCAGGTGGGTTTATGGTTGTGTTTTGTCATATTTTGGGCTCATTGGAAGTGAAGCAGCAGATGCCAAGATACCCTCACTTTAAGTCATTTGTATGGCTCAATCTCCATAAAACAAATATTAAGACTAAAATGAGATAACCTTGATTACATCATCAGGGTTATTCTAATTAATTACAAGGCATTATACAACTCTTTTCACAAGCTGAGTTGGACTCCTTGTGACGAGGAAACTGAACACCTTTAAATAGTCATGACTAAATAAATAATCAGAGTTTAACACTCACCATCATCAGGACTGTGTGGATGTGGTTTTCTCAGATTCCTCTGACGGTTGTCTAGTAACAAGTCTAAGCAAACACCCCCACAAAGGTCATAAAACTGAGCACTCCTGAAAACCAGCGAGAAGACCTCAGACAAGAACACAAATACAAATCTTTCATTATGGAATAACAGCCAGGGTCATGATGAAAATACACCTGTTTGTATCCGTTATAGCCGAATAATGTATTTGTACTTCTTCACATCCCTGTGAGAGATAAGATAAATCGGTCTCGTTATTACAAGAAAACTACTCTGTGATCCCTCGATAACAGAATAATGAACTTAGTTTATTGTTTTGGGACTTGACACTATTTAATCCGGCTCTAAACATCAAAGCATGATATGGTTGGTGTCACTAAATGACATCTACATCCATTTACCTGTCCTAGATGATTCTTAGTGAAACCCTGCAGAGTCATCCATGATCATAAGCCACTTCTGAGTTTTATCAGTCCGGCCTGTGCGTCCCTCTGGACTGTTTGAAGTCTGACGAGGTTCGGCGTCCTCAGACATCTGAAGTCTGAGTGCAGCCTTGATCACGGTGAACTCTGGTCACAGCTCCCAGTTTCTGGAAACGATTGGGGCTCCTGATTTGTTCAGATGCTCCGAATCACTCGGAGATTCACACTACAGAGACATCTCCCAACAAGACTGTGCGTGCGTGTGTGTCTGTGTGTGGGCTAGTTTGGACTTCTGGACATAATTAGTGGGGCCTGGAGAAGTGTGTGTGTGTGTGTGTGTGTGTGTGTGTTCGCTAGTATTATCCATGTGTGTACAAAGCTACGTATGTCAGCCTGTTTGTGTGTGTGCATGCATGGGTGTGTTCAACAGGGACCGTCCATGTGCTGCAAACTGTGAGGACGTTCACACCCCTGAACCAGAGGGGGGGGGGGGGGGGGGGGGGGGGTGTGTGGTGTTGGCAGTGCCCGGTTGGTGTTGTTTATATTTTTGTTGGGAGGGGGTGGGGATACATCC
>JAVQJL010008438.1:0-28620 GCA_036024295.1 Nannoperca obscura | reverse complement strand
TGTCTTGACTCTATTTTCTATTCATTTCACAACGTATGGTGGTGAATAAGTGTGACTTTTCATGGAAAACACAAAATTGTTTGGGTGACCCCAAACTTTTGAACGGTAGTGTACATAAGTTGTGCTATAATATATATGTCACCTATCATTGAAAGGATGAAGGCTTCAGAGCACATTTGAAAACCCTCAGTAAAAATCATCCAGGGGTGTTTCTGACAGATGCATTGTTAAGTACGTTGCTCAGCACATATTCCTACCTCAGGATGTACACGGATTAGTCACACAACCATTTATCTGTAATTGCCGTGTGTTGTTTTATCCTATTTTAATGGAAGGATTATTTTGTACTTTGAGCTGGCTTTATTTGTGTTCTCTGACAATATGTGTTCATCCTTGGCTTGCTGAAAGACCTACTATGAGATAATGATGAGCTGCATAGCTTTTGTGCACTGTAAAATCTTGATAACCCCTCAACCTTTCTCCGGTGCTGGTATAATCAAAAGTGACACGGACTGCAGAATCGACAATCAATAATCCAGGTTTCTTCAATATCTACACTCAATATCTCTCACACTACCTAAATGCCACTGACTCTCCAAACTGAACACACAGCAACTAAAATGTGCAATAAAAGCCGACCGAAGCGCAAAGGCAGCCAGACGGTGGAACTGCCAAAACATTAATTTAGGAAAATCATTAAGCCACCTTCAAAGACCTTATCGAGGCAACTTGTTTCTCTGCTGCCTCAAAGGGGTAAACATCTCCTGTCAGCAGCGAAACAGTTTTGTTAAGACGCTCACATTTGTTGTAAAGTCAAATGAAGGATAAAGAAACAATCCGTCTCATGTAGCTCATTAGAGGAGAGATGAGCCGGGCGCTCCCAGCAGAGTACGACCCATCAGCTGTCAAACACCTGCTTTCCATGTCTGGGAGACAGGCAGACAGGGAGCCTCGCAAAGAGTGCAAACAGTCAGTGAGACTGTAAAACATCCAAAACAACATCAAGAGGAATCTGCCACATCATTACGACTAGAACCCATTCCACAAGTACACAACAATACGACAGCAGCTCCGAGCCTTTGTTGAGAGTCAAAGCATTTTCACCGCCTTAAAAACTGAGACAAACACCTGATGAAGGCTTGATTTTCATAAATGAGTGCCAAGGATGAGCCGCTGTTCCACTCTGACTCGAATCACCTCGCTTCGGAAAAGTTTCAGCTCTTCTGCAGTTTTATTCCTCTTCGTTAACCCCAGGAAAGGTCAGGCTCAGTGAGGATTCATTAAGTCTACTTGATCCACACCAGAAGATGAATTGTCCATCAAGCTGAGCCTGTCCCAGGAGAGCTTTAAGGGAAATCCCACCACTTGGACTTTTTGACCAATCGCATTGATCATTTTCACGTGAGGGTACTTGTGAATAAAGACTACAGGCGTACAGGCTGTCTCTGAATAATGACATTTCAGATGGAAAGTTATATTAAATAAGGCATTCAGGTTGCTAGTTATTTGTCTGTGTAGTCTTAGATACAGCACAAATGAGCAGAGCCTTTGTGATATATAACCTATATCCACCCGCCCTCTACCTCCCGGAAAATAACTGTGAATCTGGTCTACAGTTACACTTTTTATTAATAACACCAGGAAAAACCTCAAATCCAACATTTTTCGACAGTGAGAAAATGTAGAAAGCACAATTACTCTGTATTACATCTTACTTCTGGCTAAATTCAACCCTTAAATCACACACGGCTTCGCTTAAGAAGAAAGCTCGTTTTGTCAGAGAAGTAAATGATCTTCTCGCTTCCCTGGTTTTTCCTTGTTTCACCAAGCAAGAGACTCACTCTTAATCTCTTCATGAAATGAGACTATAAACAATGAGAAATTCACCAGACATCTCCTATTCCATTCCACTGGAAAAGGTTGACGTTAGCCTTGGGCAAAGCTGTTAGTGCTTCATGCTCCAGCAATCTGGCAACTACTTCTGTTGGGGAACCTTCGCACAAGGGTGAGAGAGGTTGTGTATCTTGCCAGGCGGCATGATGCGTTTCTCTTTCCCCCCCCCCCCCTGTCTTTTTCTTTCTCAATTTTGTTTTGAAAATCAATCCTTTTGTTTTGTTGTGTACACAGGAGGAAAAGGGGGAATGAGGTTGTTTTAGCTGTGGCAACTGAGACAGTGCTTATTGTGACTGATGCTGCGTTCAAGCTCTGCAAACTGAACTGAGCGTGACTGTTGGAATGACAAGGAAATGTAATCCATGAATGTTCACGTCAGAGTAGCTGCCTTATGCACGAGATGACGCATAAATTGCTGTGTATTCCCATCGTGTAGTTTTAAAAATGTATAAAGTTTAGGGAGCATTATTGAATCTTTCCCACATTTTGGGAATCTCTTTGGAGATTTACCCTTGTTCAGCTGAGTGTGATATTCACATACTCTATGCAGCCATCTTCCTCTTCTCCTCTCTCATAAGGCCTCCTGCTGAGTATATCGCTGCTCATTAACCTTTGTGGTGCTGCACGTCCGGGGGAGGGGGGTCTTCCTTATTTGGGGCGCATTTGCTTCTTTCATGTTACTCAGCTTCTGTGTGCTGGGCCATTTCACTTCTTGACCAGGTGCCTCCTATCACTGCTTCTCAACCTCTTTAGCACATCCGTGCCTTTCTTTCTGTGCCTCTGTCCTCTGATAAAAGTCTTCTATCATGCTGGTTGCAGAGTCCTCCTGTTCTCCTCTGCAAACCACCAGAGGGTATCCTCTAACTCTGCACTGTCCTAGCACATTAAATCAAATATATGTCTTCTTTGAGCAGACTCTGCCTTATGCCCTCCTTTGCTTCTTTTCCAAAGAGGGACTCTAATAGAAATTTGCTGAATGTCATACGCCAAGATTTTGCACCAAATGGGGGCCGAAAACCACCTAAGCATTTCAATTTAGGTTGCCAACTAAAATTCCGAAACCAACTCACAGTCACGTCTAATAGCTAGCTTACTACCACTTGAATCCAATTACTGAATGTGATTTCCATAAAACCTTTGAAGATAACAACAAGTAATAGGTGATCATATTATATTGAGCACGGCAAGAAATTCAATCCAGTCCAAAACAATGTTTAAAGGTTTATGTCAGTCTTGTTATAATCAAAGACATTCTGTACATTTGATGTTAAGCCTCTAATTACCTTTTGTTAACGGTAACCTGCAGTCTTAAGACTGTTGTTTTGCAGACAACTCAGGAAAGTTTAAAGTATAAACAGCTATCACTGAAAGTATCTTCACCTCTCCATAACAATCTAAAAAACACAGCACTGACTGTCAGACACCCAAAAGAAATAGAAGCAGCTGAAGAGCACATTCAAGAGATCATTTAAAACAGGGTTTCCCACTCCCACCAATGCAATCAGCGTACTACAAACGCGTAGTCAAAAGGGCAGGTAAAAAAAAAATCACTGCTCAACATACAGGTCTCTACAAAAACACCCCACTTTTAAGCACGGTCTCTTCTCTACTGCAGTAAGTGCTCTGAACTCTGTTAATCCCTAACAAGTGTCCCCTCCACTTAAGGTGTATTAATACTGTGTACTGACCTTGCCTACTATTGTGTGTCAAAATAAGATGCAAACTCAGTAGAAGGCTCATTAAGCTGCATCAAGGATGTTCTTTTTAGCCACGTGGGGGAAGAAGAACGCCACAAAAACCTGTTAAATTCAGTCTAACAAATGATCACTTTGTAAAGCTTACACTAGCAACATACGCTTTCATTTAGTGTGTGTCCAGTTGATAAATATAAGTGTACTGTGTACAGGTCTTCCAACTCCTTAGAAAGACTGAATGTGTTTTAGCATCTAAATGCTCTCCCTTGTTAGCCGCTAACTTTGTCTGTCCGCCGTCTCTAACAAATGATGAATTTGTAAAGCTAACATTAACAACACTGTCGTTAATTTCCAAGTCTGGGTGTTGAAACAATTATCTAAAAGAGGCTAAAAAACCTAACTACAGAGTTAGTTTCTCATTTTCTTTGGCTTCATTCAAAATAAGTGATTTTCTTGATATTGAGCATGGACTATTGATTCATTGTTAATAAAGAAAGTACATCAATTAGTGCAGCTTTAAAGTTACGTGAGTACCATTCATGTAAGAACACATGGTGTTTACTGCATGTATGCTTTTGTGCAACTTCATAAAAATATCTATAAAAACAGATGCAATGATCACAGTACCTAAAAGAGAAATACTAAAGGAAAACTAAGGTAATATAAGTGAGTAATTAATCTCACTCTCGTGTATTTTGACATCCTGTATTCATATATTTGCTACAAGAGTAATGTGACACGCTGCAATTAATTTTCTGCAGGGAATGCGGGATCTTTAGCACAGAGTAGCAAGGCAGCAGCAGAGCTTGGGTCTAATGAAGCAAAAACTACACTGCTATCCATTTGTGTTCCATTTTAATGAAATGACTAAACATTGCCTTGGGCTTGAATGTCAGCAGAGCGGTAAAGAATGCATTGACAAAAAATAAAAGGCTTTTATGTCTCTCCTCATCACAGCCCATGTAGCAGCAGTATGTCACTGAATTAAAGTACTTTTTAAAAATCCAATGTGATGAAATTGTTCTCAATATCCTGCCCTGAGGTTGCACAATAAAAACATTTGGGAAGCCCTTTGTTCTACATTATTGTCTTCACAGACAAGCTTGATCAGCAGCCATGCATTCAGTTGAAATCCAGTGCAACACCTTAGCAAAAATGTTTCCACTCTGTAACACAGTGAAAACATACAGCAAGTATCTGCCAACACCGATTTTATATTCTGAAATGTCACAATATAATTATTATTTAATAGCTGTACTGAGCTATTTCTAGTGCTAATATAGAAATATAAAATTTATCATGGACTTTATAGACAACTTTCTCTTAGTTCACTTTTCTCCTCTGTCTTCATCTCTCTCTCCATCTTTCTGTCTTATTCTTTCGCTACTATTTGTGATTCAGTTGACACCACATCACAGGCACGCACTTTTGTCATTTCCAATGTCTTCCTTATCCTCAACAGACATTCTTGCCTTCCTCTTCTTCTTGCCACCTTTATTTTTCTTCCTCCTCTGTGTCACTCCCACTTCCTGGGCCCCAGACTGCGACTGCCGCTTCGCATTCTAATGAAAACGGTGGGAGAAGCAGAGACATCCCAAACAAGGTCCTTCAGCGTGGCGCGCCTTAATTCTAACTCCCTCTTATCATCTGCCTTTTCCCCACAATACCTCAGCAAAATACCTCACAGTTCCCCCTAACTGTTACACAATCTGTTCTCCCCAATGAAGATCTGAGGTGCTTCCTCCCTTTCACTTGCCTCATCCCTCCACCCCCATCTCTTCTTCTTCCTTCTGTTGATGATTCTGCCTTATGTTTCACCAAGACAATGACTATTCAGTCTTCCACTTAGAAAAAGGGTTCTTCTCTGCGGTACTTTGCAGCAGATTTTCAACTGATGTTACTGTAATGGGGTTAACTCTTTGTAAAAGATGTACTACGCGCATTAAGCTGAAACACATTAGCGTAAAATGGCTCAATACCCCACCTATTGTTTTAAATCAGCCCTGAACCTGCGAGGCCATTGCTGACAGAGTCAACTGGCTGGGACCAGTCTACGTCATGAAATCTCCCCCGTCTTCCCTGACCCACACACTGGGAAGCCATGTCTCCTACAGGTGTTGTCCCCTCACTTGTTGCAGTTTTAACATTAGCTGGGGTGAAACAGCCATGCTAGCAGCTCAGTGAGGCTGTACCATAGATATATTATAAAAACTGGATACCGGACCCAAAGATGGCACCTATTTAGTCCAATAAGAATTGCTCGCCTTTAGCCTATATCCCAAAAAAGGTTTCTAGCTTCCGGGTTTACTTCCAGGGTATGCAGCCCGCTGAATATGTGCAGTAGTGTTTCCATTCGGTGGGACCGTGTCCAGGTCTTTTTATACATCCTAACGCTAGCCTGGCTAACGCTAACATGCTCACACTGACGCTACTAACATGCACATGTTTAACAGTTGTAACCGTGACAGTTTAGCATATAACATGCTAACATTTGCTAATTAGCAGTAAACACAAAGTACATCATGCAGCTAATGGGAATGCCATTAGTTTTGCAGATATTTGGTCATGAACCAAACTTTTGGACCAAACTCATAGTGGCAAAAGCAGAAAAGTCACTGTCAACAAAACTTCCATGGCAATCCACCTAACAGCTGTTAAGATACTTCAGTCTGGACCGAAGTGGTTAATTGACGGACTAACATTGCCATCCACAGAGCCATAGTGCGAGCATTGATCTTGTTCTGCAGCATTTAGCTTTCGACAGGAAATCTCTGAGCACACAGTTGCCGTCTACATTATTGTTAAAAACATACGATTAGAAGGTTTATCCAAACTGCTTGTTGACAGTACTGTTAGCCTTAGCAGAGGCACAGGCATGATGACATTAGAGCTGTGTGTTTGGTAACTCCCTGTGGATGTCTGGAATCTAATTATGTTCAGCTCTGCACTCGCAAAACATTGCCAGGACATTTCTCCCCCTGTCACATTACTGTGCTTTCTGGGATTTCATCTCTTCCTAGAGAAAAACACAGATGACACATTGGAACTGATGTGTTCAGGACTAAATGGGCCATGAACATTTTGGCCTGACCTCTTGCAAGAGTGCACATCCCTAAAAGAGAAAAATGCATGTCACCTTTGTCGAAACTTTGCAGAGCTTTTCTCTCTTCCCCTCCGTCTCTCTCTGTGAGGCAGTCAAGGATTCCATTTAAAAACTTGGTGCAGTTCTCATCAATGAAACTTTCTCTAAGTCAATAAGCCGTGTGCCAGCACGACATCAAGTTCTAATAGTCAAAGTAATTTGCTGCTACATATTGGGACTCCCCAGAGAGACTTCAAAATGGACATATGGACAGAGGCTACGAGACTGCAAAAGTCATCGCAATTAGTTCTTCAACAATTACGCCATCAGCAGTTTGTCAGCACGACATTTCATGGCCACGTTCTCTGCAGGATAAAACTAACAAAGACAATGGGGTGGACAATGACGCCACCTGTCATTTCAACGACTATGACATGGCAGCTAAATGCTAAATGCTAAGGCTAAATGCTTGGTAACACACACTGAGCACATTCACATTGCTGGGCTTTTTCCCTACATTTCATGCAGAGAAAAGGGGACGTGCATGAGTCTGACAGAAAAATATACAAGAAGTGCTCCTGCATGTCTACCTCCTAGAAATTACATTTCTATACTCTTAATTTGCAACAAAAAATACGTTTTGAGAGGAACATAATTTTGTTATGAATATATTCCCTACAAAAATCTGGCAACTAAAACATTAGTATTTTTACTGTTAAGTTTAGGCAACTTAAAGCACTTGAGGGAAGGATCAGGGTCTTGGATAAAAAATGAAAAAGTCACAAAATGGTACATGCTTACTTTTCAATATTTAACCAAAACCACAAGTTTTCCCTAACCTTTAAAGTAGTAGTTAAACATTTGTTTTGGTCCCTTGGGGTCAGCTAAACAAGCTGTAATATGTACATATAATCACCTTATGAATTTGATATGGCAAACATGCTAGTAAACAGTTGCCTATTTACACATCCTACACACATGGAGTAGGATAAGCAGAATACTGTATGTCTTAACAGTGTGTAAATAAAATCCCAATTTAATTTGACACCAACTGTCATCATGTATGCACACAATGTTTATAGCTTCCATTTGTATGAAGAGGCATGCTAACCTTTCTCACAGTTCATGAGTGTGAATGTGTTTATCTGATTAGACATGATAGAAAATCTTCACTATATGGCTTCTCCTCTGCACATCTATGTGTACAGTAGTTGAATGTTATATACTTAATTCTCCCTAACCGTGTGCATTGATGTGTTTAGTTGATTCACTGTTTGGATCTGCATAACAAGTCACATTGCAGTGACTGGAGCCATGTAGGTGCAGAGCTATGAAGCACTGCATTAATCATTTTGTTGCTTTACAAATTGATTTTCCCTGCACTCTGCCACTGGGCACCTTAAGAGCAGTGTGTTAGCTCAACTCCAAGATAATAGATCATTAAAGCTGTTCAATCACAAACACATATATCTGAGTCAAGCGCCCCCCCCCCAAAAAAAACATCTGAATCATTATGGTACCCAATATTTTGTGGAATTGTTTGTGGAAATCAGCAGCAGAAGATGTGAAGGTCTTTTTCCTCCATCTCCTGGAATGGCTTCTAAAACCATCTTATCCAACAAGAGCTTCACACCACATAGAAAAAGACTATTTTCAGTCAGCTGATGCTGTGCTTACAAAGTGGCCCATTGTGCTTCTCTCTTTTCATTCTGGGTTGTGTAATGCCTTTTTTTCCATCTAAATTTAAACAGTTTGCAACTACAATTTGCTAGGCTTATCATGTCAGACTATTTTCTCTGTTCTCTTTATTGCCCTTATCCCCCCAAGTTATCATCTGTAACGGTCCAAAAGTCAAAACCTTACCCACACTGTATAGTGCTCACCAGTCCCTAAGAAACTGCCCCATACTTGACTAAGATCTATCACTAGTTAAATGATACATCTTTGAGAGTCAGTAAAACTCTCAGTACTTTAGGACTAAAGCTGATGCATGTACAGAAGACAACTTTGAGACAAATGTCCCACTGCCTGCAACTGCTTTAGTAGAGGATAAAGTTTCTACCATGGTTCACAACAAGGGCATGTGTCACCAAAATGAAGTATAGCAGGCAGCATTATACTGTATGGTAAATGACCCGTGTAATAGCTGGGATGGCTTAAAGAGGACCTCCACAACTATTATGAGCCAAGATGGAGTATGTTCCTCTCCCTCTCAATTTCTCTGTTTCCAGTCAGTCAGTATTGATAGATTTCAGCTTCTACTACCCCATCATCCTGGCTTTTTCAGGGATATTGTTGAGTCTGAACTGTGAGTTAAATTGGTAGATCCAATATAGCAGCACTTCAAAAAGCTTGCTGATAATCGCCTTCACCTGGACAGTATACCGTCTGGCTGATGAAATAATGATTTCATCCCCCTTAACAGCCCTTACAAGAAAGCTTGAGTAGAAGAGGGCTTGCAGGCTCACAATTCAACCAGGAAAAGGGTCATTCTTAAACTTTGATTTTATGCATCGTCAATTGACTTGGTTTAGGCCCAGCTTCTTCTCATTTGACATACATAGAATGCCAAATATCATTGCAACTCAGCCCGTTATTGGCTAGCTGGTATCCCCAGCTAGAAAATCTCTGGCCAGACTTTGAGACCCTCTTTCCACTAAAAGCTTCCTAACAAGATCAAGGATTGAGTCATCCACATTGTGAAAGAGGGATTCCTTATCTCAGAAACCAATTAATGGCAGAAGCTTGAATGACGTTCACCATGGGATCTTGCACACACAACACTTTTGACACAGCATGACAGTTTAAGGACACTGCTCACAGACAAGATCAAAGCATAGATGTTGAAGTGTGATCCTCTGCACACTGTAGAGCTGGGATATTTTTAGCTCCTTATAAGATGGACTGAATGATTAGTGAGACAAAGAAAGGATGATGAACCTATACAGGTATGTAATAAGAAAATAAGGCTTCATATCAAAAAGAGAGCGTTATTAAATCTGCACTTGTTTTTAACAATGCTAGAGGCATGGCTCTATGAATGGCAACGTTTGTCTCTCAGGTTAGGCTAACACTTTGGTGTCGACTAAAATATCCTACAACTGTTGAATAGATTGACATTAAATTTAGTACAGACATTCATGGTCCCCAGAGGATGAAGCCAACTTACTTTGGTAATCACCTGACTTTTCAACTAGTGCCAACATCAGGTCAAAAGAAGCTGCAAAAACATAGCTCACTATACAATCCTCTACATGGAACTCCCTAGATAGTGAGTAAGTAACAGTGAATGGGGGAACAGCATTAGTCTCATTCAAACACTTAAGGACAGAAGGTATACTTCAAAACTGCCACAGTGTCCACCTCAGAACTACACCTGTTCACCAGGAGCCCTCTGACTTTTCTCCTGTGCTCTCCCAGATCATGGCACTCCCATCTGCCCTGCAATCACCTCATTCCCCTCACCTGAGCTTCCCCGCCCATCTCCCCACCTGCACCTTATTCCCCCCTCAGCAGCTTATATATGTACCGGTCCTGACCCATTTCCTCTGCCACGTGCCTCACGCCTTTGAGTTGAGCTGTGTTTAAGATGAGATTTCCTGTTTTTTTTCCTGTTACTTGTTCTTGATTTACCTGGATTTTGACCTGCTGCTTGTTTATCACTTGCTTGCCTGCCTTGCCCCTCAGTGCTATTTTGCCTGTTTGGACTGAAGTCCTGATGCTGACCCTAGCCTGTCTCATGATTTTATATATATATATATATATATATATATATATTACACACACGCACACACTCTCTCACTGCTTCAATAAATCATTGTAATCCACCGGTCAGCCTGCATTGTCTGCATTTGGGTCCTATCCCTGATATCCCGCACACACCAGTTGTGACAAAAACACACCCCAACAACACCCTCTGACGCATAAGGTGATATGGATACAATGTTAGCGAACCCATTCCTGATTTTAATTAAACAGACAAATATGAAGTAACCATCCCAGTCAAGACCTCCTCCTTACTACCTCAAGTCCAACTTGACTACTGTTTTAGCAGTTGTCTGGTTCATGAATTTCTGAGATAAATGTATGGTTGGTACTAAATGACTTATGTTCAGTTATCAAAAGAGCCTGATTAAGTCTTTATGTTCATGCTTTATATTTTAAATGTTAGCATTTTTGGAATTGTTACTGGTAGATCCTTGTCTATATTTATTCCATTTTCTACTTTTAATTAAATCTGAGTCATACTCCAAGATACATTACATTGTATTTACATACATACACTGAACAAAAACACTTTTTGTTTTTGCTCCAATTTTACATGAGCTGCTAAAACTTTTTCTATGTACACAAAAGGTCTATTCCTTTCAAACATTGTTCACAAAATTGTCTAAATTGGTGTTAGTGAGAACTTCTCCTTTGCCGAGATAATTCATCCACCTCACGGGTGTGGCATATCAAGATGCCGATTAGACCGCATGATTATTGCACAGGTGTGCCTTAGGCTGGCCACAATAAGGGGCCACTCTGAAATGTGCAGTTTTGTCACACAGCACGAGGCCTGTATTCTGATGTGATTCTATTTTAATCAGAGTGGGTATAAGATATGAGGACTTATACAAAATATACAGAATTATGTCATCTGCATATATGATTTTATTACATTTTCCTGCAAATATCTCTCCTCCTTGCATTGTGAAATGAGAGTAATATTTTTTCAAATTGTGTAATAAACAGAATTAACCAAAATTGATTCTTTAAATGCCATATGTTTAGCCGTGGGAACATTGTTGGATTAGTGGTAGCAGGGATGTTATTTTTACAAATATCTGCCTCTATATTAATATTATTTAATGAGACTTGTATTCTTTTGTAAGATTCATCATTCAGTCCCCGGCTGCATGCTATCTGCTGGCACAAAAGATGGAATCCTGCATGAGCCCATGAACCTGTTTCGAACTGTGTTTTCTTTTCTTGGTTAGCTTCTGTTTTCCTATCTCTGGTTCTTCATCTCTTTCACTCAGACATTGCCTCCATTTTGTACTTCTTTCTCATTCGGCCTCTTTCTTTCTTTCAATGTTGAGAGACATTTTTCCCTATGAAAGATGGGATTTTGTGGCCATGGCCCTGTGGCACAGGGCAGCCAATATATGAATTTGTGTAGTTGGACTTCGAATGACTTGCTCCAATTCAAAAGGTACCTGCAAACACTAAACACTTGCATAATTATTGCCAGACAAGGCATTTCATCAGATTCCCTGTTTAAGATTTGAGGGAACAGCTGTGGGAAATTGTTTATATTATAATATGGCAGATTTCTGACGAGAAAAATAGATGTAGCTAAACAGCCTCAAAGCCCACTCTCAAATTTTAGCTCCTTAACACAAATTGTATGAAATGAACAGTTGAGGCATGAATATCCCCAAGTATACTTATGCAATCAGGGAATTTGTGTCATCTTACTGCCTGAGAACGTGTATGAAAGACTCGTAACAGACTGAGCCACTTAGCCCATGCACCATTTAATATATTAATGTGAAGTGGCGCAAGTGTTTCAACAAGTCTTTTTCTGTACAATGCGTTTCAGTGGATGCTTGGTAAACATCAAGTAAGTATTTTAAATGTTTTCACATATACTTCTTTGTAAAGTAATGAAACTAAGTTCTTTTAAAGTGAACCAGCTGCAAGTAAATGTCATATTGTGTGAGAGGGATTGCAAATAAACAGCTCTTTCTGGTTCACAATAACATTGATTATGTTTTTATTATTTTCACATCACAAATCCTTGGGAACTCGAACCACTTACACCAACTGTCTAATATTCATTCAGGAAAGACAAGTGGAAACGTGCAAAGCAGTAAAACATAAGTGAAGCCCAGAGAACAAGTAAATGAACAAACACAGAATCTGTGTTTCTTGGCTGTGAGCAGTTGCCAGGCAACCAGCAACAACTCCAGGAAGTTACTGGCCAAGAAAGAGTTTGACACATAAAACCCTGTAAAATGGTAGAATTACATTTTTTATAATATATTGTTTCAATTAGTGAACTTCAGAAGTGCTGATAGGCAGACATTGTTGCCGTTGGACAGAGCAGGCCTTGCTGTTTTTTCCTCTGCCTCCAGTCTATCCTAGGCTACTAAGCTACGGTTGGTTGTACCCTTTAATTTATTAACCAGATTGTTAATTGCATTTATTTATGCAGGACAGTGCACAATAATCAGGACAGACATTTAGCAACATCAGTGTAACTCTCCATCAGCATGTCAATAAGCATATTTCCAAAAATGTCGACCACTTATTACAAAGACTGTGACAAAACATCAAACTCTAACTTCCCACGTTAAAGTCACCAAGCTGCTACATGCCCATCCACCACAAAGTTCAGTGCCATTGATTTGCTGCTTTGGCACTGAACTTTGGGACTGTACTTAAATCCTGACCAGTGAAACTGTCCATAATGACTGTAGTTCCAGGGGTACTGGCCTTCTAAAGAAACAGTATGTACTGATTCAGCCAAAATGTAGCACGTGATATGCAGTAAACAAAAGCTAAACTTAAGTATCCAGATGTCGTACTGATTTGTAAAAAAAATCTCCAGTATCCATCACTCGCCCACTGTGTCCCCCAATGCAAAGCACTGGAGGTGGATTCCACAACTGTGAGCCTGATTTTGAAATCTGATGGTAAAAGATAATACATTATGGGCAAATTAATAGGCATTTTAGAAGACAAATGAGACAATTCTAGCAAATGGGTAATGGCTCATTATATTGCAGGGTGATTATTCAGTGGAATTCAATTTAAGGGAATTCAGCCCAGAGAGTCATTACGTTCATAGTTAGTCCCCTGTGTGTAATTGCATTGCCATGCATGATGAGAAAAATACCTAAATTCAATGAGGTGACCACAGGGTCAACGCATAGAGAAATATGGTCTTTCTGTGCACTGGAATCTCAGCTTTACACTACAGTGGCCACAGCAGCATGTCCATCTGCGAGTGAGCATAATACATTTGAGTAATGGGAAAATTCTCAATGTTTTGCATCTATTGCATTTGCCTTGCTAACTAGCTGGATTGCTAATAGTGAAATAAACATCAGTTCAACCTTGAGGCAGCCAACATGCAGTATTTTGCATACACTAATGACCAGCTGGAGTCAGACATGGCCTCAAAGTAAAAGTAGTGGTGAAGAAGCCTCAGTCGATTCAAAAACGTATCTTTTTTATTATCTCTGTGTGGAGTTGGCATGGTTTTTAATTATGACCCCCAAAGACACAGCTTCACCTGAAGCCTAAATGAAGGCAAACACTGGAAACAAAGGCATGGATCTATGAAGGACAAGTTGATTAAAGTCAAATGAACATCCTCAAAAATGGTCATAAATATGTATTTGTTGTAGGCTGAGGGTTAAAATATTTACCTAAATTCCTTGAACTCCTTTTTATGTTTGATTGTAAATCTCATATGTAAAGTGTTTTTTTTTCACTGAGGCTTTATTTCAAACAAACTAGTCAAAAAAGAAATATATAGCTCTAAAACTGTCAGAGGGCTTTGAGAAAAATCCCAAATCACCTTAGTTCTGCAGAAGTAAGTTATGATGTATGAATAATACCTGTAAAGCAGTGCACCTGAAACTTGACTCTCAGTTGTGCAAATGCATGGAAAGATCTGACGCTGATGTTCTTTTAGTATCTTCCTTTTGCGTTTTCAGGTTTTTCTATTTTGGTAAAGGAATAAGTCTGTTTAAAGAAGCTCAAAGACAAGCTTCTCCAAATGTACACAAAAAAATCGCAGGAAAAGCAAGCTCAATCAAGATTCCCACAAAGCTATAGTCAATCTGCCATATATAAACACGACTTTTGTTTTGTCAGTGTATGATGACATTAGCTATGATTATTATTACTATTATTATATAACTACTGTTTGAGCGCAGTGAGGCTATGTGCTCATCATTTTCTTTGTCTATTTGGGAGTAATGTGGGGATTACTCCCAAAAATTCTACATTCTAAAATTATACAATGAATCTTTAGATTCATCATATTATTAAAGCTGCACTAATCAGTGTTTGTATATGAACAATGGAACAAATGACTGCATGTAAAGTGAAAGGTTTTGCTTATAGTGACATACCCACAGAGAATGATCTGCATTAGTCTGCAGTTAAAAAAGCTAGATGTTACAGAGTGTTTGGAGACCAAAACAGTGCTAAAAGAAGAGGGAATATTTGACTTACAGTTGTCAGATAGCAAGAAACACGACTCCAAAGTGAATGCTACTGTTGCTCTGTGTTTGTTTTAAAACAGCACAGATTTTCTGACGGAGGTTCTTTGAGGGGACTTGATCTTAGTATTTCTAAAAACCACAGTCTGCATGTGACACAGCTGATTGCCCTTTGTGTTTCTGCACCGTCTCAAGTTGGAAACCGAGCTCTACCGGAACTAAAGGAATCCATGTATCTGGTAAATGCAATCGTGTATTACCAGAGGATGTGAAATGTATAACAGCGACATTTTCTAATTGTTAAGGGAATTTGCAGATTCTCTCATGAGTGTTTTTAATACCTGAAAATCAAGTTGAGCTAAATGGCAATTGGCAAAGCTCTCTGAGTGTAATACCCCCAGATCAGACGGAATTTAAAGGGGATTTTCCCACAACTCTCAGCGAAGGAATTCTTCACATGGCCATCTTCATCTGCGTCTCTGTGTACAGTCTGCTCTGTCGTCGAAGCATGAAAACTGAAGCTACATTCTCAGAATGGAGGAACACTTCTCCAGACTGCGGGACAGACGTTGCCGGCCAAGAATGCTAATGGGGATATTTAAAGGCTGTCCATCCCTGGCAAAACAGTCCATATTTCAGCTGCTTCCTAGATAACGATATCATGTGTCTGGGGGAAACCTACTGCACATTTATCACATACAGAATGTGGGATGACTCTATTCTTCAATGACAGATGTGTCAATGGACATAATGTTGACTTTTTTCCCCCTTGGTGATAAGAAGCATGACTGATCTATGAGATTTGTCTTTGAGGTTTTATTCTGTATTGCAATTATTTCAACTGATGATGAATTGATGGATGCCGTATAAGATACAGAATATAATAAATCAGTTGATATTAGCCGAAACAAGTGCTAGATTTATGAGTTTGTGTGCGCAAGCAGCACACACAGACGCACGCTTTCCAACTCACATCAGGCCCCACGCAGTTAAAGACAGGCTGACATGATGTGAGAGGAAACACTCTCACTGCGGGATCCATGGTACAATTAATGAAGTGATGACATTATATATTTATTTACAAGTCATTAGGATTCAGGGCCTGAGGAGTCACATCCTGTCTCTGCCAAGGCTCTCTAAGGAGCATTCATTTAGTTTGGTCTACACAACAAAGAGAAAAATTAAAAGCTGGCATAGAAGCCCTCAAGCTTAAAGCACACAAAAGCCTCAAGTTTGTGCTGTTGACGGAGAAGCTTTAAGGCGGGAAAGGGAATTTTGTGACTGTGAATGTTTATAGATTTAATTAAATTACAAGACGAGACAAAAAAGCCCGAAGGCAAAACACTATAGTGTTTAACAGAAGCTGGCTATGGCTATTGTTTGGAATGAACAATAAGCTGGAATTCCTTTTTCAAGGTTGAATTCTGCTTTATATTCTGTATAATATGCTGACTAGTAATGGTATCGGTGGGTTTATTAAGTAATGGCTGCACTGAAGAACAATTCTCAATAGTGTGATCTATGAAAAGAAATAGCAAGCATAAGAGAAAGAGAGGAGTGTGTGCATATCCAGGGGTCCTTTAATTAATGTCTGCATGTGTGTGTGCCATATTCAATTCTTTAGTCTCTGTGAGCTGAAGATGTGCCATCCCTCCATCTATACCCCCTCCTCCCTGCTGTTCTCATAACCTAGAGGTGAAGAAGTGGCATGGAAGACTGCCATCATTACGTTATGTCATCAGTTAGTCTCATCAATTAATCTGGTGACATAACGTGCCCTCCGACTACACTGAGAGCTCATTCTCAGAGTGCCCTTGCCCATATGTATCCCCTGTGACAAAAGCCCAAGTGTTGCCAAGCCCCGATATTGCTGCGCAGAAGGTCGTGCTAAACAAAAGGGCTTGTCCATGTCCTGACATCTTACAACATAACGGCCCTCCCCCAACCCCAAATACAACAGGTCTGCACCCAGAGTGCCACTGCGGAAACCATGACCTTTTCCACGCGGTGTAAATTAGTTCTCAGTGAGAAAGTGAACTTCTTGGAAGCCCAGCATGAAATCAGTTGAAGAGGTTGAAATGATCAAATTGGAACACAGCATGATTCAAGGTCGGGAACAGAGTAATGAATCACATTTAGAGTAGATTTAAAGGGGACCTATTATGCTTTACCTTATTTCCTGTAATTTATACAATGTTACGATGTCTGATGTTTATAATAAACGTGAAAAAAGTTTCAAAAGATTAGGAAAATTCATGCAAAAGTTTGGTTTTAATGAGTTATTTGATTCAGTTCGTTGTGACTGGCGGGTGTATGGGCGGGATCTCAATATTTTGGCTTCATAATTGTACAATGGGAGGAAGTGGAGATCATCCATCTTTATTTACAATCTGCATGAAGAGCCAGTATAGCAAAAAAAACTTTTTTTAAACTGTGAATCATGCAAAGCTACTCCAGTGGAGTCCCAAAATAAAAATACGGAGCTGAAAATGAGCAACATAGGTCCTCTTCAAAAAATCAATCCAGCACCTGACTGAGTGAAACATTTGCCAACATACAGGATCCAAAACTTAGCATGAGCCAAACGCTACAATGCAATGACACAAGCAATGATGGGTATTATTTTGGTTGTGAACACGCCGCCAACAAATCCACTTGCTGCATGACACGCACACGATAAATAAAACAGCATGGAGCCTGAAACAGAGTGGCTAAAAGACCAGCACCATAATTTCATTATGAAATGCATTGAGGCTGGAATGCTCTATCAATGGTAAATACAACCCCCCCCCCCCCATTTTTGTTTAGAAAACAGGTGTTTTATATTATATTTTATATTTTCGCACCATTGCCTGGGGAAAAAAAATCTGCCTTATTGTAATAGCATGTACAGTTCATGCTCTTCCCCTTTTCTTGAACACAAAATGAAACTGAGATATAATTTCCTCCAACATAACACAGGCCTACTCGTATTTTCTAATATTAGTGTGAACCCTCACCTCTTGTCCAGCTCCCAGAGGGCCAGTGGCCAGGTGTTGCAGGGGGTTACTGGGTCAGTGTGACGCTGGGGGCCACAGCAGTGAGTGGGAACCAAGGCAGAAATAGGTCAATGGTGAGAGAGGATGGCAAATTGAAAGTGACACTGAACCTCCAGTGGAGCAGGAGAATGTAGGGAAACATGGATGCACTGTATAATTTGGATATCTAGAGTTACCATTCCAATAATGTACAAAAGTGACATATCCATTCATGCTGCGTGTACACAAAAAGTTGCATTATTATTTACTTGATAGTTGGTACTGTTGTTTAGATTAAAAGCAGAGGAGTTTAAGAGTTTATGGCTCACATCCCCAGTAGCCTCCTGCTGTGGCTGTGAGCCATGAGCTCTTACTGCACTGACATCAGCAGCAGCTAGGAAGCTAACGTCCAGAGCAGTGGTGCCCAACCTTTTCTGTGTGAACCCCAATAGACCAATGACATGAGCTCAAATACACCGTTCATCGACAACATCCGTAAATCTTATTTTTTCAGCTTCTCTCTCTCTCTCTTTTCAATGATACAGTTATAATGTGTGGACCCAAGGAAGAGTAATTGCTAATGGGGATCCAAATAAATAAATACAACATTTGAGTGACAGAACCAGGACCTTTCATCCTCCACTTCCCTGCTGGTGTTTTAACTATGTTTTCCTGTATGCAGTCTTAATTGATGCACATGGGATTAAGGTGTTACAACAGTGTTTCCTGTACAGTCAGCTTAGCTCCTAGCTGATTAGTCATAGTGACAATGAATATAGTAACGGTAAGCCATCACACTAAACTTAAAATCCTATTTGTGATCTTCTTTTCCTCCTAAACCTGAAATGACTGATGGCTTTGATCACTTGGGGCTCAGCGCAAACAAGTTGACACTGATCTTCACCTTTTAGCTTAAAATGGAGTTGTGTTTATGTCCAACTGGTGAATGTAACTCTTTTAGCTCTGTTAAAAGAGCAACATGTGAGCTCCTGCACAGTTCATTCTAAAACACATATATTGTGCATACTTCTAATAATATCTTGTCATAGTTTAATTGTAATATTTCTTATTTCTATTTCTTGACTTTTGTGGTACTTTTTAAAATATATTTTACTGTTTGTTATGCACCAAAATTCCAAACCAAATTCTTTGTATGTGAAAACCTACTTGGCAATAAATCCAATTGATTTGGATTCAGATTAATGCTATTTTTAGAGCTTCTTTCGCTGAAAACAGATGGAGACTGAGAGTGAACCGAAACAGTACAGTTGAAGGCCGGACAGCTAAACAATGAGCTGAAACTTACTATAAAACTGAAAATCTGAGGGGATTCTCTGAAAGTTCACCACTGTGAGCGACCCCTTGCAATAAACATATCAATTATAGCCACTTCAAGCATACGTGGAACTGAATCATAATTTCACATTTATTTCAAATGAGCTGAACTACTGCCATAGAGGACCTTCAGCAGAACAAAATTCAACTGCCACTTGCCAAAGAAGATGCTCTTTTGCTGATCCATCCATCCATTATCAATACCTATTTATCCAGTTAAAGGTCATGGGGGGGGCAAGAGCCTAACTCAGCATTCATCGCTTGACGAGTTGCCAACCTGAAACAATACAGATTCTCTTTTATTCTCACTTTTCCACACCCATTCCTTCCTTTTGACAAGTGCAGCTTCAAAGCAACGACATTAAAAAAGGATCGAGTCTCTCGCTTGAACAAACTGAGCAGATTAGAAAATAATATGAATTGTCAAGTCTTCCCGTGGATCAAGTCAGCCATAAGCAGTTAAGCTGATGCTTTACAGAGAAAACAAAAACAACTTAAGCACATTGTAGAATAAACAGCAGTACAACAACGGCCTGCATGACAAATACATACATACAATATGTTCTGGTTATTATAGTTATATATGATGAGAAGAAACCATATGTCACAGTAAGCACATTTAGAGTTATGTATTTGAACATAAAGTGATACAACAAAGTCTAGTTAGTGTAAAGTGAGATAAATTAAAGCCAATCTGTTCTCATCTGATCTCTGTTCAGTCCTGTTCTCTCAAACTGATTATCCATGTTGGCCTGTAGTCTTGCATGGTGATTATCTGTTTAACCACTACATAACTTTCAGTTGTGAAAGTGCATGTGCATAGTAAAGTAAGAGGTAAAGTGGAAAGCATATTGCAGCAAACTCAAGTTATTTTACTTTTAGATGTCAGGCTCCTTTCCACTGTGCTCTTACAGATATATGAAGAAAACATGAAGGAAAGAAAAGAAGTGGACAAAATCTAATTATCTGAAGACAGTATTTGTCCAGCAGGAGAAATAGGTTCTGTTTAACCAGTTTTTTTTTAAGGACCCTAATGGTGTCTACAGTGTATTTTTTTCATGTTGCTGAGGTCAACTAATGTCCCATGGGGTTCATTTGGTGGCCATTTTGAATTCATGTCCATGTTAATTGGCGAAAACCTCCTGAAACAGACAACATACAAAGCAGTCTTGACACCAGGAATCAAATGGAAAGGTCACTGACATGGTGCAACCACTGTTTATTGGTTAAAACAATAGCACGTTGTAGGCTTTTTCCCTGCATGTTTCCTACAGTAGCCACGAGACTAGTTAATTCTCTTATATCGACTGCAAGGTTATTCAGTGAATGAAAATCACTCTGACATAGCTGCCAATTCGATAATACTAAATGAAAGCCAAAGTTGTTAAAACCCCCATCATTACCACCAGCAGCCAACAAGTCAATTAGAGATGGGGGGGGGGGGGGGCAGGATTGGGCCACAAGGCCAGAACGGCTCCAAAATCCCTTCCTCTTTTTTCTCCCACCCCTGATCCTCATTATATGGTTTAGGCTCAACTGCCCACTTGTAACAGGCCAACCTGTAGTTCATCTGCTGGATGTGTGGATGAGTGAGTCTTTAGGGTCCTTAAAAAAACATAGAAACATTTCTTCTGCTGGAATATATCTAAGACATAAAATAGTGCAGCAGAAAAATTATAGGACAAAAGATGTAGACAGGTATGCATATAAATATACTGTGGTGGATAAATAGCAGGTGTCTTATAATATCAGTTTCTCCCAGGCTAACACATTCAATAACTGACTATAAGACAGAGGATCATAGCCAGCAACAGTAATGACATGACATTTAGAGGTACTTCTTCTTTACTTAAGTACAGTACTTGAGTAAATGCACTTAGTTACAGACTGAATGTCAAACTGGTTGAGCGGCTAGAATCGAACCCTGAGTGAGAGTTATGTATCAACATTGTGTAAGTGTACCGTTGACTGAATGTTGTACATGTGTCATGCGTGAAACCAAGTTGTAAAATGGAGTTTTGTTGCACTCAGTGATCAGTGAATGGCTCCTTAGGCTTAATGTTGAATAGCACTGCTTTTTGTCACGTGCTGGAACTACTTAAGGACAAATCAGTTGGAGCAGAACAGTACATTAATTGAAATGCACTAAAAAGGGATTTGTTTAAATGTGAATATTGACTTTGATGAAAATTGTTGGTTCTTTAAATACATTTTGGTGAAAAACTGATTTTAAGGGTGTTTTTCCCTCACAAAGGTACAGAATTGGTACTTTAATTTTGTTTATTCTAAGCCTGACAGATTTATCTCATGAATATGATACTTACACAAATGAGAACAATTAAGAGTTATGTTTATATGTTTAGGCGGTGGTGTTGTGGGGTTTGGGAGGTGAGAAAATGGTCCATATGTGTGGGAATGTAATTTAATACCATGTAGAACAACCCGGCTACATGTAAATTGACAGTCAGTAATTAAAACGGTTGCCCCGCATTCTTCATTTACCTCCACCACTTAAAAAGTAAAACTGGAAAGATAAAGGTAGAGACCTTGAGCAAATTACTGAGAAAGGCGTCACGAGGGACGGGGAGGCGGAGGAGGAGGAGGGTGCGAGTTTGATTAGACAAGCTCGGAGAGGGGCTTCGTTCGGCACGAGGGCCGTTAATTACCGCTACAGTTCAAAACAATCTCTTCCTCCCCCCGCTGACTTCCTCCCTTCCCGTACGCCGTCAGCCACATGGCTGTGTCACATGGCATCCCATTCATCAGGCTCGGGGCCCCGTGCCACGCACCGCATCCTCATCCTCGTGACCCCAGATTGGTGCGGATCATCCTCCTCCATCACTGTTGTAGGAAGTGAGATCCTTAACACTCGAGCGTACCTGTGGATGGTTTGTAGGACACATTCACGGATGCCATCACGCACTCCTGGTCCTTGTAGGATTGCTGTGTGTAATGTTGTAGAATATTTGTCATTATTATTAAAGAAGCCCGTTTGCTCGGTTCTTTCAGTCACTCTGGGCTTTCACATAACTGTACCTTTAATCCCGACTGTTGCTGGATTGGATATAAAATGTCAACTTGAATCAGTCAGTGCTTTCATTGCAGATTTTGAGGGACGTCAAGTCCTCTAACCTTAGGTCCAACGAGAATGTCAGCTCCATCATAAAGAATCTATCATTCCATCTCAAAAATCAAATGCTCACACGTTTTGTTTTTGACTACAAGGTCTTCTATCACGCCAAAGTCCTAATTTGACTTTCTATGGAGCTAACAGACTGCAAAACAAGGGGTCACATGAATCTGAGTATGTTTGCATACCAAACAGTCATTTATCATAATGCAGTTTTATTTACTTTTCTGATAAAGCACAAAAAATAGAAGGATATATATGTACTGTTGTACAATTAGCAGAGGTTCACTGGCCACCACCTGTCGTACACCTATGTTATGTAGAACACAAGAGGCAGGAGATTACAGACGACCCCTCTCACCCCTCCTGCCATAGTCAGTGAGTCATCTCCCATCAGGGGAAAAGCTCAGGTCAAACATGACAAAGAACCATTCACTGCAAATCCAGTTTGATTCCACTGTGTCACCGCCCTCATAGACCGTGTATCAAGACCACAACCCCTCTTCAACCACACGAGACCTATAAATATTGTATAATATAATTAGCTGCATTTACACAGACCCTAATATTCCCCTAATAATGGGAATAACAGCCCAATCAGAATAAAATGCCTCATGTAACCACCAATCAGAAGAGAACCGATCCGGCTGATCGGAAGGAATTTTCAATCGGGTTGAGAGGGTTGGTGTTTGATAATCCATTAAATAGGAAAATGTTAGCGCCTAAGAAGCAGGTAAACGCTTAATCCAATCCGTTCTCTCTGCTTGGAATAAAGCTCTTTCTTCTGTGCATGTTTGCCCCAGGTGGGGGAACATTAGGTGACCTGTGTGATTCTCCAGGAGGGACAGACACAATGCAGCAGCAGAAATAAACTGCTCTGAGGCTGATCCAACTTCTTTGTTGGAGACCATCAAAAATTTAAAGATTGTTGAACGCCTCGATGGTCACAATGCCCAAAACAAGTTGTTCAGACAAGTGTTTGAAAAGAAACCTGCTAGATTTCCAGCAGATTAGACGCTTCACAGCGGGAGGAACCACTGTGTGCATGTCAAAAAAGTTCCATTCTGATGAAATGCATCGGGCATGTAAACACACATCCCATCAGACCACTTTATTAAATGTCCATGTAAACAGTTTGCTGAATTCACCCAAGAGTGAACCAGAATCTAAGTGTCTTATTTTGCAGAGGAGGTTCATGGGTGTTGTAGTTTTCCATCCCAGAAATAAGGCAAGATGATGATCATAGCATCAATATAAAGTATAAATAAAGCATCCAAGAGATTCTTGTCATTCTATGCTGAGGAATATTTGGAATATCAATTACAGAAAACCTTTTGAATTTGACTTCCATACCAGTGCCTCCTCCCACTCCACAGCTCCACAGACCTAATATTACATGTGTGTCTCTCTTGGAAACACCTCCTAAACGTATGTACATATATATGCATCTTTTAAAATCTAAATCAATACCTTCCATTCACACCTGTACATGTTCTGATTTTAAAACAGCTTGCCAACATGACAACTTCCTGGCACACGAGAGTCATCGAATGAAGTAATACTGATGCTGACATTTATTCCACGGAAGAGGAGCTCACACAGTGGCTTCATATCTGTGCCAGGGAGGCATGGCAGCCACCGTCTTGGAGCCTGACCGTTTTAATGTTGTAGGCTAGTTGATCAGCATGCATCCCTCATCCACACTGGATTTATGGAGACACAGCCCACGGCTGCTATAGGGCTGCCAGACCTAAAGAGAAATGGCCGGAGGAGCTCTTCCACCCACCATCCACACTGGGAGGTTCCAGACGTTGTCGCCACACAGCCTGTTTACTAATCAAGATTTACGCTGTTTGTTTGTATACATCAATAAATCACTTCTGAGTGCATGTGGATGACCATGAATCTAAAACAGGAGTAGATCTCTAATTGCCTCCCGCAGGGTTGAAGCAAATATATGCCATGGTTTTACCTCCCAGGGTTTAGTATTTGACTACGGGGAACAATGCTTTGTTTTTAATTGCTTTATAACCGTGGCTTCTGGGGTGATTTTCATTTTTAGGCAGTCTTGATAGCAAAAAGTGATCCGTCCCTGGTGCCAGAGGCAAGGCTGTGGATTCATCAGCCACGTATTCAACTCCATGTTTGATGTCAATGTTTTGAAAAAGCTCATTTCTTCCAAGTCCCTTTTGAGAAATAAAAAGGTGTTTTCTAATTCAGGGATGAAATGATCCAACAACTCAACTAAATGCGCCTCTAAAGACTCACGTTTAAAAGTCATCCTCCGACAGGGGTGAAATGTTACATTCCCTGAGGCTTAGCCAGCGCCTTCCCAGGATGGATGGAAGGGAAAATTATATGGGTCTAATTGAGAAAGAGATATTCTCTCAAGGTCACAAAGTGAGACCATGATATCTGTAATAGACAGAAGGACCCTTAGAGGAGAGGAGGAGGTGCAGGAGCTGAGGAGATGGTTTAAGTTCCTGTCCTTGGGGAAATCTCCATCCATCTGGGGAGTCGCTGAGAGCGCAGCCAATTCACATGCTCTAACAGGCCCTTAATTTGCGGAGACATATGCCACCGCTTAGGCCTTTTGGAATCTGTTCACATGCCAGAAATGGGCTGTTATGGTGGACATTAGCTGGAAGGCATAATTAATGTTATTTACACGTGATGTACATATAACACTCTCTCCTCAACATGATAACTCTTATTTTAATTCCCCTTCATGTATTTACACTCTATCACTGTTTGTGAAACTAACAACTATTGGATTTTGCACATTACAATATGGAAATGTTTAAGACCACTATGTGAGCACAAATAATCTTGTTTTTATTTATGGGGTAGTGCAAATTAAATTCATATAGTATTACTGAACCAAATCCCTATCTGTTCCTGTGGATAACACCTGCAGGCAGAACCACAGGATCAGTGGTGATGGAGGAACTCAGATCTCTTATGTAAAAGTAGAAATATCACAATATAAAAACTGAAACTTCATTTCAAGAATGTCTCACATTAAAACTTCACTTTAAAAACACACAGAATTATGCAGCAAAATGAGCTTAAAGCAGCAATCGTTTGTTTTTTTGGCCACTTTAGGGGCAGTGGAACGAGCCGAAAACACAACCCTCTCTGTGGGTGTGTCAATAGGAGGAACCCCTTCCAAGTTACATGTTACCATTATCGATCGATTGTTAATAGAAAAGTACTAATTATTGCAGCTTCAAGTACCAACTGACAATTACCAAATGTCATCAAATGTCTTACTCTTTGAACAAATTGTTCCTGATTTATTCTACTTCTATTTTATTGAGTCAACTTTCTTGGATGACTGCTTGTGTGACATTATCAAAAAAAAGGTATGTTATTTTATATAGCGCCATATAATAACAAAGTTATCTCAGGGCACTTTTCATATAGAGCAGGTGTAGATCGGCTCTTACAGAGACCCAACATTCCCACCATGAGCAGCACTAGGCGACAGTGGCAAGAAACGAAGTCCCTTTGAACAGGTAGAAACCTCGAGCAGAACCAGGCTCTAGGTGGGCTGTCATCTGCCTCGAGCGGCTGGGTTGAAAGGGGGGGCAGAGAATGCAGGAGGAAAGAAAATGCAGTAGCACAGTAACAAGTCGAAACAAAGTTTGGTATTTATGCAAAATAGGTAATTTGTAACAATACCAAGCTTCAGCAAACGGTATATGTTGCTGAAGCAGCATATGATGCTGTAGCTGATCATGGTGGAGCTGATTTCATTTTCTTTACATACAGTTGAGTTGTGCAATCAATAACAATGCATCATACATCATTGATAATGATGTATTTCTTTTAATGTAAATTTTTTGTCTGCAGAGAAATGAAATAAATAAATGCCTGTGGCCATGTGCTGTTGGTCCGAGGAGTTGGAGCTCCCTTCAGGGATGGAACAATCCTGGCCACTATGCCCAGACACAAGTCCTCCCTCTTTGAATAAACTTATTTCCCAGGGGTCTTGGCACAGTCACCATCCGTCCAAGCTCTGTCGGCTGCTTACTGGCCTGAAGAGCGGTAACATCTTAACGCTGATTATTCACACCCAGCCACTGTAGCGATAGCGTCACAGTGTCAAGTTTGCAGTTTACTCTTTACAGTTGCTGTGAGCCTCAACTTTGTCCTACTGCAACACATCAGAGCAGCGAGATAAGTTTTGTACTACGACGGCAGTCCCGCAGGGGGCACGGGAAAAATGTGGAGTGGGCTCTTTCAGTAATTTCAGTCCCTGCCCCTACCATGCGCATTAGAGCCTGTGGTGCAGATATAGTCCACCCACACTGCATGTCACTCTGTATGACACCGAAACTGTGAGCCTGCTCTCTACGCCGTCCACACATACATGTGCACACACCTACACAGGCTTGCAGATGATTATGGAATCAATATAATGTTGATAACAATTATTAGATATTCCTACATTCCCTTTGCACTTACTTCAGAGTGCATCCAGTTAGGCTCCTGCTGTAATTATCTATAATCTCGTCTGGATGTTGCATCTGAGGTTTGAGTATGAGTGGGAGCTTGGCATGTTGGCACGCTCTTTGTCTGCCTCCTGATAGAACACTTTCCACTCGGCTGAATTACCCACTCCATGATGACTCGATGCAGCAGAGCAAAAAATGATGCTCCCCAGACTCCAGTGTATTCAGATTCTTTCAAATGGATTCCTTAGGCCCCCTCATGCTGCAGACATGAGTGTCGGTGGGAGTATAGCCTGTTATGGATCAAGCTCTTTGATATCCAGCTGATAAGAAAATATCAACTACGATTGGATTTTTAAAACACATTTGTGTGTTTGACAGCAAGTAGGCACATGTCGTAAATGCACAGGTGTGAAAACATTAATTTGTTGCAAAACTGCTATTACTGCAAAATGTTTTCATAGGTAACCAACTACATGCACATTTGACAGAAACAATACAATGTGTATTTGCTTTAGCATTGATTGATCCTCATTTAGTTCCAAATGTGTTTGTGGATGTGCTGCAGTAATTCAGCTCATTTGAGGATTTTACCATCTTTGGAAAGAATGAAATGACACGTTAACTGTAGTGAGAAATGAAATTGCTCAATTACCAAGTGGAATAACAGCAAAGATTTTAATTTAGATTATTTTAATTTCCATGCACAACTAGGTTGCAGTGCTCATACAAACTTCCAGAACAATTTATGAAACAGTTTACTTCCGTTGCATCCTGACTCTCCCCTCTATGTGTCATTGATTGGTTTGACCCATCACCTGTCTCCCCTCCTATCAGCACTTTAAAGCTCTGGATGCACATCACTCTGTGTGCAGGCAGGGGGTTGGTGGCCGCACTCCCCCTGACCTTCGAACTTGTGTTGACAACTCATCTGCCTCAAGTTGCAGGGGAGGCTTATGCGTGTCTTGGATGGCATGTCGGAAATATGAGAAGAACTATCACAGGAATATATTGAAAAGCTGCTCCCAGTTCTGTATTGACATTCTATCTATGCCTGATGAGATAACATGAACTAATCCCAATCATTCTGCAAACTGCAACCCTTCCACTGCAATACATCTGCAATCTGCATGATGAACTCATTGCTGCAATGAAACAAGGAAACTGTTATGTGTTTGAATGTCAAATGCAACCTTCTTCACATTATCCCCACCTCTTTCCTGTCACCCAGAGATGGGCTGTATTCGAAGCCATCTACCACATACTACTGACTGACACAGTATGCACTAACTAGAGTTTTCATAGTAGTATGCAGTAGGAATCTATCAGATCTATTTATTTTGCAGCATGTTAGGCCAGGCTTAGCCGGTTTACGTTTGGAAAGCGGAAGTAAATAATTGCACTAATGGCCATCCACCGAGGTAACCTGGTCCGATGCACACTGGAGATTTTTTCAAAATCAGTAAAATGCAAGTCAACAAGTTTTGCTTCAGTTTGCCTGCTATATGCTACATTTTGGACATTACATTACATAAATTCCACGTGTGGGGACTCACTGGCCAAGGACAAGATCCCACCAGAACTTTCTCTTGTGCAGTGTTGGGGAGTAACTAGTTACATTTTATTTTTTTTTATTTTTTCACAGCTCAGCTCATTTTTAAACTCAAATAATATATTTGATGTTTTTCAATCTGGTTTCCGGCCCCATCACAGCACTGAAACTGCTCTTGTTAGGGTCTTAAATGACATTCGTCTCAACACTGACTGTGGAAAAATCTCGGTGCTTGTGT
>JAVQJL010008434.1:0-21191 GCA_036024295.1 Nannoperca obscura | reverse complement strand
GACGTGAATCTTCTGTAGACCAGACCGTCCCATTTCAGTCCAACTTTTCGCGGTCTGTGCGGCCTACGAACGACGCGGCCTTCGTAGACCAGGTAGACCGCGTACTTCGAACGCTGCAGCTCCTGAATTGGGACACAGCTATTGTGTCGTGTTCTTCTCTACTAAATCAAAATGAACCGTAGCGCCACCTAGTGGACAAATCTGAGTATATTACTAGTGGTTTGGCCTGGATGTGATTTGACTTCTCTAAAATATATTTAATATAAAACACACATTAACATGGTTGATCATTGGGTTTAAACTGTATTCTATATATGGTTTAAATGTATATTTTAGGACTTTTTAGATTTATTGCCCAGTAATCAAAAAGTAATCAAATGTAATAAGTTACATTACTTTAATGAAGTAATCAAAATAGTTACATTACTTATTACTTTTTAAACAGGGTAACTAGTAGTAACCTTCCCAACACTGCCTGTAGGTCACTGTGGTCTTCTGACAAGGTCATGGAAGTTGCTTTACAGGTTGCCATTATTGTACAAAAAATAAAACAGATTAGCCAATTGTATGTCACAGGCCAAATGTGACAATTGAAATGTCAGATTTAAAGTCAGATTTTAAAGTCACTAAGACACAAATCATCTCACAGCCTCATTTTGAGCTTTGCTGCTTTTCCAGATTTCCATCAACTTGATTTCAACATATAAACCATAGCAAACTAATTTAAAAAAGACTTTTGGACAGTAGTATCCCAGTTCCATATATTTTCCACATTTTGCGTTTAGAAATTAAAAGTGACTGACAAGATTATTACCTTAAACATTTAAAGATCTAAACTAGAACAGTTACTGGAGAATGAACAACATGACTCCTCAGTGCTTAGCATCTGTTATGAAGCTTTGCTTCAGAGTGGAACTGGTCAATGATGAAGGATACTTCAAGCTGCTGGCTGTAGCTTCATATTAAACGGACAGTGGCATCAATCTTCTCATCTAACTCTCGGCAAGAAAGCAAACAAGCATATTTCTCAAACGTTTACGCTATTCTTTTAATTGATTAGTTGATCATCAGAAAAATTATCTGTAACCATTTTGTAATATTTTAAAAGCAAAATGCCCCAAATTCACACATTAGAAGTTAATTTCAAATGCAAAATTTGGCCTCAAAATACAGGCCTCATCTGCTTTCATGTTTGCACACAATATTGGTGTACATCAATATTTAACATCCAACTTTACAGTATGTAAACTCATGTTCTTGTTGTGGATTTTTGCACTTGAAGTGTTTGCTGTTTATGTAAGATTCAGTAACTCTCTTGATAGTTGATAAAACACTCTGTGTTTATCAGCCAGATGAGTAGATATCAGAGTCAACTGTTGGGCTTTTTTTCCTCCCATTGACATCTATAGACATTCATTTTAGTACTGCACTGTAACATTTTATTTCCTTTTTGCAGACTTCAGGAGCAGGAGCAGGCACTCAATCTGTCCATCAAGGAAGCCACTGCTAAAGTAAGCCACTTTTCCTCTGACCCGATTTAGTCCATAACAGCTCAGCCTCCCCTCAGCATGCCAACAATGATTTAATGGGTAGAAAGTCCAAATACAAAGTATATATTGTGTGCCAGCACACAAGGCAGTGGACCCTCCATAGCTGAGTGGAGTCATGAGAGTTATTTTGAAAAAATCTATCTGTTTGTCTGCTTCTGTGTATTTCTGAAAATAAATAAGCACCTGTCTTTGTAAAGTTATGCATTTCCCAACTTTAGTAAGGGCTTTAATTATAGTAGTTTTTATTTTATTGGCCACAGCCAGTTTTTATTTTGGATATGGCCACTGGATTGAAATATCTGTTGAGCTAGCAAGGATTTGGTGGGTTTTCTTTACATGTCTGGAGTTCCCTCGTGCTTCTCAAGGGTTTTCTTGTCCCTCTCACTGATATCTATACATGGATATCTGCATCTGGAAAAAGCCACAGGCAGCAGAAATCTGTAAGAAGTTGTGGTTTAATTACACAGGGAGAGATGCACAGCAGGTGACGGGGGCTCGTAAAACACCTCTTTACTGTCACTGTGTCCTTTAGAAACCCATCACCAGATGGTTGGTTGATGCTGCAACTGCACCTCAAAGGAATATTTAGGTTTTCCACCAAGAGACACTTTTACCAGAATCACAAGATTGTCCATTGTTAAGTTGAAATTAAAGGTTTTGATCCTGAGTGAGTTATCCACCATGTGGAAAATGGCACACCTGCTGTGACAAAATGATTGCTGGCATGAAAGTAACTTTCACTCTCTCTACTGACTTTTTCAAATTGACAAATAACCTGATGTTTTCAAAATTAAATCACCAATTTCAGAATTCCTACAATTTGAAAAGCACTTCAGAGCAGTTTCAGGCCATGTAACCTGTAAAAAAAAATAAATAAAATTATTCAAGCCTGTTTGAAAAAAAGTGTTTTCTATATTTCTTCTGGGAAGAAACCTCCCTGGAGATGTTCTGCCTCAGAAAAACCAACCTATTTGACTGCCTTTTCAAAGTGTTGCACAAAACTGTGTCAGATTCTAGAAGAAAAATGCGTCAGAAAATCCGTCTCCACATCCCTTTGAGTGGTGAAAGTAGTTCCTCAAAAGAAGGAAGCGCATCATGGGGATTGTATCTGGCTGTAACTCAAAGTGAATTCATTGGAAAGAACAGAGGTTTAAAGGGCAGAGTGGGGCAGATGGGGGCCAGACAGGCTGTATCTAAAGCCATCAACTCCTCTGTGAATACTGCAGAGCTGAGGTGCTGCATCCCCATCAGGCCCGTGACATTCTGGGCCTTTTTCCTCTCTGACATTCTAATGGCATCTTTTATGGAGATTTCACATTTCCCTGTCTGTCCACGTGAAAGGAGACACACTCTCTTTCTTTCTAAAGGTTATAGACAAGGTAACACATCTGCGTTGATGCTCTGCTGTGTATTCAAAGCAGGGCAAGCACAGAAGGACGGAAATGAATCTGTAAGGTCTTGTAAGAATGAGTGTCAAAAAGTAAATGAAAGCGGAATTGGAAATGAGCTATGCATCCTGTGGGATCCATGTGTCTGCAAAGGTTTTGTTAGTTACCACCCTCCCCCCTCTCTCTCCCCCTCCTCTTCTTCTGCTTCTTTTCCCCAGGTGGTCATGAGTCAGAAGCTGGGCAGCAGCCTGAGGAGGAAAGTCAGTGAGACTGAAGCTCAGCTTTTGGCACTGCATGAAGCCAAACTGGCGGCCATCTCAGGTAACTCTCTACTCCACCACATCCCAATGCAACACTTCCTACAATTCTTGTCTTTTATTTACCACATTTACTTGAATTGCTCACCATTAGCCTCACTTAATTACACTATTAATGAGTGAGACGCTCATTAATGGGCGGTGTAAGCTTAATGTCCTCCTGTGGTGCAGGTAATGACTTCAGCAGTGCCAAGGAGCTGAGAGCTGAGATGAAGGCGGTGTACCTGGAGCGGGACCGGCTGGAGGCTCTGGCCAAGAGGCTGCACAGCCTCAGCTCGGGGAGCAACCAGGATCTGACCAGGATGAAGGAGCAGCAGCAGCAGCTCAGACAGGAGCTGGAGCACAATGAGGCCCAGCATGGTGAGTATCAAGATAACATGAACTGTTTTCCACCCAAAGGACAAACTGGGCTGCTGTGGGCAATACGGGCAACAAATCATCCTTATTAGTGTAATAAAGACTTTCGAAGGGCAATAAATAATACTTTCTAACTGCTATCAACAGCTTTACAGATGCTTGTAGTTACATTTACATAGTTTAAAGGAATAGTTTTACAGTTTGGAAAAATGCCTAATCACTTTTTTGCTGAGAGTTATCTGTCCATTAGATATAAAGCTACTGTTAGCATCCTATTAGCTAATCTAGCACAAGGACTAAATATATTATTTACATAATTTAGATAATAGTTAATCTCAGCATTGTTAACCACAATTTGTCCCTTCTACACACTTAAATCTCATTCAAATGTGTTAAGACATGAGAATTTGGGGCTGGATGTTTATCTTTTCAGGAATCTGGCAACATAGCAGTAACGTAGACAGTGTATTCCACCTTCATGTTGCAGGCGTGAAACCAAAACACTGTGCTAAAAGATGCTAAAATGCTCTTTAGAGCTGAGAAGAGACTGCAGAGTCTTGTAATAAAATCACAATGAGCGACCCTTTCACATAATGCACCCATTGTTAATATAAATATGATTATAGCGGCTTGAAATAATTAAGAAATAAGAAATATTCAAGTAAATAAATGCACCATTACCTGGAAGAACGCTCTCTAAATTTCACCTGCCCACTGAGACAAGAAAATGTTTGTTGTATATTTGAAAGGTACCGCTCTTTCTTTCAGTACACCTTTTAAATATCAATTCACATGTGAATCATGAGAGCTCTTTGAAGGAGAAGTCCTCTCTTGATCTAGCTCCACCCTGGGAGGACATCAATGGACAATGACTTTTCTCCCAAATGAAGGAGAAGTGATCTGCTGTCAGTGGGGACTTGGCATCAGATGAGTTACCAGCAGGACTGGCAGTTGTTGAGGGGAGGAGGAGGGGTAGTGGGGGTTGTTCAGTGGAAATGAGCTTTAGATTGTGAAGTAGCGAATTACCTCCAAGCCACTCAGTGCAAACATGATGTATCACACACTCTCCAACTAGAGGAGATCTGAATGCTGCTTAAAAAGGTTTTTTGCTTTTGTTTTGAATTTTTGGGGGGGCGAGGGGCAAGAAGGAGTAAGGCAAAGAGATAAATGGATTTTGACGGCACCACCTGCAGTGCTTCTCTCTCTAGTCCATCAGTCACAGGAAGATTTCTAAAAAAGGTCACTGTCTGAATCTTTGAGACGTGTGGGGAGGGTGAAGTGACGAGGCCAGGGCAGGAAGTGAAAGACCAGAGACTGGGGCTCTGGTCTTTCACCTGCAGCTCCTGCTGCAACCTAAAGTCGTGCAATCAGCCATCTCACGTACGTGGTCATTAAGTCCTGGGCCTGCAGCATCACTATTAGTGTCGACCATGTCGATCATTGTTTTGTCTTGAATGCACCCTCTGCTGTCACTAGGGGGCACCCTTTCATTGTTGCAGTCAGACTGAGTTGCATTGACTTTTAATGGGGTATATGGTAATGCATGGACCTGGTATTTTTGTTCATGATAGGTCCATGGTTTTATATTATTGTAGTAGATACCAATTCCTTTTACTTGCTAAAGCAATTATGTTTCTCTTCCTTTCACCTATGCACATGAATCTCAGTCACCTGCCTGACTTTTGTGGCTGAAATAGAAGTCCTGAACACCTTGACTTGCTAAACAACCAGGGATAGCATTAATCTCTCCTCTGACAAGCACCAAAGACATGTTCAAGTTCACCTCAGTATCCTAAATAACTGCGTGCCTCGCATAGAATTATGCAGTTCTCAGGGACACGGAGGCTTGAAAACCAGCGACATGCAAGTGCTCAGGCTAAACAAAGGACCAGGAATCAGGTGAGTAACACGTCACGAATGTGGGAAGAGACGGCAAGTTAATGATTGGTTGTGCGGCTTGCTCAACTGCTCAAGTGGGCGCACATAATATGGCAGCAGGCGCAATTTCACAATGTGTTGCTGACACCAAGCAAGGGGCTCATTAAACTGTCATCTTATTTGGTAATAAGGGGCTGGCACACGTTAGCTGGAAACTGATAGCCTATAAACAGCACATTACCATTTCTTTAGCTGGAAGGGATTAGAAATTACAGTCTACTTCAAAGTCAAGATGGCCATCCTTTTGCTTTCTGAGGCATTTCTAGCACATGCTAATGACACTAGTGTCATCTTATGACAAGAAAACCATACGTCTCTGTTCTTGAAAAGGCCTATTGTCATGAGCTGCACAGCAACACACAGCTCCGCCGATACCTCGACAAAATCTATACACATACATTAACTTAAACTGCACAGCTTCAGCTTGTTGAGCATCTCCGCCCAGCGTACTTTGTGGTGTGGGGGTTTTTGGCCTGGGAGCCATTACATCCCTAATTGCCATTGGCAGGAGCGCTGATGAATACCAAAGCCATTATAGCCGGACGTTTGATTCCCTGCTGAGAGTATAATTTTGTCCCCAAGAGAGATCTGGAGTGATACTAAATTTACAAATAAATAATTGAAGAGCTGACTAACACGAGTAAATGACCCCCAGCAGTGAGGACATTCAAATGTGGAGGGAGTGTCAGTGTGTGTTTCTCTTGATTTATCCAAGTATTGTGGTAATGCTTATATAATGCTACTGTTAGTATATAGGCGGTATATTCTGTAGCAGTCAGGTAATTTGGCTATCTGTGATAAACACAGTAGGTTGTCCTCTCCACTGGAACACAATTAGTGTTCTTCTTGTCTTTTGATGGATCTCCTGCATCTATTCTTTCTTCACACTGCTCCCACTCCAGTGTCACCTTTTCCTTGGCAGGATTTGGGAGTCTGTCCAGGCCAAACTCAGCTGTGCATACCAGCCCAGCAGCTGAAGTGTACATCAAAATACTGTCACTCTGTGTTATTAAACAAATGCAATTTCCTCTTAATGGAGTGCCAATATTAAAGGCGAGGACATATGTGATTTATTCATGACTCTGCCTCTTTCAGGGTGCTTCTGTTGAGAACATGATGGAATGTATGACAGCTCTTCTCCTAAAGAGCATCTTAATGATTGAGAGGGGTGTAGTGGTTAAGTGGACCCGGGAGAATGTTTCCTGGTTTTTGTCTCTGAAGTTTTGGCAGAATTCATTTTTCCTGTGATTCTGTAGAGGATGTCATGCGTCAGGAGTTTTATAGCAGCCTTACCCTTAAGAATTACTGCAAAAAACAAAGGCAAGTTAATTGAGGTACCACTACAATAGCTCCCACCACTGCATCAATCAAGTACTTTTCTTCAAATCCATACTACTCAAAAAGAGGCTGAGTTTAATAGTCTTGGTTATATCACATCTAGCTGTACTACAAACAAAGTAAAGCTCCAAAATGAGTTTATAGTTGTTTGTTTTTAGCCATGCTAGCAGCGTGACTTTAGGGATGGCAGTGTCTGTCTGTCAGTCCACCACTTTGGCCCAGAATGAAATAGCTAAACAACTACTGGATGGATTGACTTTCCATCCAGTGCCATCACCTGGAAGTTCAATACTTTGTTTTATGACCAAATATCTAATGACCAAATATCTAATGACCTTTTCATCACTCTCTGGTGACCACTTTGTGTTTAGTGCTAATTATCAAATGCTAGCATGCTAACACACCAAACTAACATGGTATATGTGGTAAACATTACACCTGCTATGTTCATAATGCTAACATTGGAATTGGAAGCATTGTCATGAGAGCATGATAGCATGCTGACATTAACATTTAGCTTAAAGCACCGCTGTGTTTAAGTACAGCCCATAGACTGTATATTATTATACAGTTATAGAGATTCTGTGGTACAGCCTCACAGATCCACTAGCATGGCTATAGTAGACTCACAAAACTCTTCTGTGGAGGGAGTTGACAAATTCAGGAAATGTATTACCCTGGTGCTAATGGAGTTCCCCAAATGATGCAGAGGAAATAATAAGATGCCTGTTTAATGGAGCAGGAATGTGAGTAGGTGAGCTGTTGAAAGTGTTGTAGAGCTTTTATGACGGCACATGGAGAGTTCCTCATTGTTGGGCCTCTTAGTGCTTTTCCAGATTCAGTTATCAGAATTTTTTTTATTTTGCAGCCCACAGCAAAGTAGGTTTCGAGTCTTTGCTGAAGAAACTCTGTTTACTGAATTCTATTCGAGTTATAATGGCAGCGAGCATGTCTAACATCTTAGTCAGAGCAATTCAGCACCCAGAACCAGAAATGTATATATCCAATCAAGCACAGATTTTGTACACACAGACAATTTTTTGTCAAATGATTCCTTTTGTTGTGCATTCTTGCATAGCCTCACAATATGTTATGCCGTGCCAGCTGCAATCTGTGCACTGCTATGCTTTGAGATCCCACAGCCTTAAAGCATCATGGGTAATTGCGTGTTTGTCTGAGTTATCAGCCTGTCCCTCTTCCTTCATTAGCTATGCTGCTGGGTTGCTGTTAAGTTTAGATACATGCATACAATGTAGTGTCTCTGCAAATGCTGATTGTGTGTTTGTGTTACCTGCAGTGCTGTTGCACTGAAACAGCCCGAGCCGAGCTTAAACACATTAATCACAGTCAGTGCCTTCAACTCAATTACAAAGACACAATTTCTCTTCTGCCTTATTATGAGCAGGCTCTTATAACACGCATATCGGTGGTGCTGCGTTAGCACGGAGCCGCCTCTAATTTGTTAGACAACACGAAGGCCTCACAGATGCTGTTGGATGCTTTTATTGTTACAAGGCAATGAAGAAATTACTGCATTATTCACTTTCAATTAGAGAGCTGTTCAAATGCTCATAATACAGCAGCAAATCCAAACACCTTGCCATCGTTAGCTTCTGCAGGCTCATTAAAGCTCATAACTTCATCATCGGAAATTGTGCATCACTATGTGATATGTTTGCTCTATTTGCTTTGTCTGTCTACACTGCTGATTGTAATAATCAGATTCATCATTTATATCAACTACAACTACATATATTTAGCTAACGTAATAATTTCTTCATTAGTCTAATGAATTTATATTTTGACCTATATGAAGCAAATGGCCTCTTTGCAACATCCAGTAACACATTCTCATCATCTTTCAATAGTGTCTTAGTTCTGTTTGTATTATGAATGAATGGCCTTTTTGATTTTGGCCGGGGTCCTTGGCAGCAATCACTGATGTTTAGCGCCTGCTGAGATCACTGGTGTGATGGGAGGCTGATCTCAAGAACCTTCCAATGCAGGCTCTGTGAACGCCTTTGTGAGGTTCCTTCAACACCAAATATACTGCTGCATGTATCAGGGACTAACAGAGTGTCTTTCTTCTTTTTATGAGCTTTTTAGTGCCAATTTTATTCGCATGGCCTGCCAATGACAGCAGCCTCCTGCTGACTTACAGGAAGTAGTAATATCACCCAGTGCTCTGGTTCCACTCAGCGCAGGAGGAGGCTCTGCTGCTTGATGTCTTGTCCCATTCTATAAAGAAAAGATTACTTTCATCTGTCACGCCCAAAAAGGCTCACTAGTTTTTCCACCGGTTGGCATGGTGACAGGATGGCACACTGACTCTCCTCTGTGTATAACAGCATCAGCATAGAAAGAAATATTAAGTTAACAGTAAATACACTCATGTATGTATCTCCCATCTCCTGCCTCTTATATTGACTAGCTATTCCTAACAGTATATTATTTCTATATCTGGCACGTTGAGACATAGCCCACTTTGTCATGTAGCATCTGTACATGCTCTGTGCCATCTAAAGTCAGGCTCAATGCCCCCATGTATTATTCAACGGCTATCTCCTTGCACGCTGCTTAACGGAGCTGGCATAAATTGAAGTTGACAAGGGGAACTCTGTCAGGTAGGATAGGATCTCACATAGCAATTAGAGGGGTGGTAAGTGAGCTGTCTGGTCCACGTACACCAGATCTGCTCACCAGATATGTGATAGCTACTCCAGCGGCATCCCTCTTCTCTCTGATTGAGCAGATTTGGCCACTTTGAATGAAAAAGACTTAGGCAAGATCTCTCTCTCTGTGACACACACATGCAACCCCCATAAAAAGCCTGACTATCTCCATCTTATTTCTTCCCCAAAGTATGTACAGCAATATGTGTGTGTGTGTGTGTCACATAGCCACTTAGTCTCAGACATTTTCTTTTTCTCCCCGCTGTGCCAGCCCCCAGCCTGTCTCATCCTGGAGCTGATGCTGTCTAATAACCACCATCAAGACAATGATACAAATTATATTTCAAACTTCAGTGTGATTCAGAACACCCAATTAGGTGACTCTCTCTCTGTGTGAGTTCTAGTCGATATGAGTGAGCTAAGTGGCTAAATAGTTTCCATTTTTGGCTTGTGTTTCCTTGAAATTAAACAGCGTCTACTTATTTTAACGTGGTATGTACTCTATCAGTGTCTCTACTCTATTTCTTGGCTGGGCGCAGTAACTTCCTGGTGTCTCCACCGGTTGGAAGTAACTGTTAATGTCCAAGAAGTAGTCGCATTCATTTTTATTCTTCGGTTTTTGTACAAATAAACCAAACAACATAAAACATGTTCATTAGTGAGCTTTAGAGATGCTGGTAGGTGGATTTTGTTCAGATAAAGCCAGGCTAGCTGTTCCCCCCGTTTCCACTCTTTGGGCTAAGCTAAGCTAGCTAGCTCCTGGCTGAACTTCATATTTAGTGTGCAGATGTGAGAGAGGTATCAATCTTCTCATCTAACTCTTCGCAAGAACATGTATTTCGTCAATGTGGAACCATTTCTTTAACCAATTTAGTTAATTTCCCTTCTCAGATTGTTTAATATTAGTATTTTTACAGGTATGAGTATCCAAAAGTATCCAGTATTTTGCAAAAATATAGCAATGATCATAGAAAAAAACTCTGGTTTATCTTGTGATGTCATTGGGGGTCCTGACCCCAAGGCGGGAACTATTGCACCAGCGTGAGGGAACCTGAATGGTTGTTGAGTTGTACAGATGTTGGGATGGGCATATTTATGAGGCTAGCTTTGTGTGTCTCTGTGTGTGTGTGCATATGATTCAGTGGGGAAGAGGAGGGTTGTATTGAACGGTATAGCTTGTGTGCACATATATATGCTGGTGCAATTTGATAATAAGTGCATCCTATTGTGTTCAAAGATCTGCGGCTGCGGGGGGCATATTCTCATGTTTCATAGATGAGCTCATTAACAGTGCTCAGATTGCCCTCCTCTCCATCCTGACTAACGCTCAGCCAGCCTGCGTCTGCCTCCTCAGGCATTCACTGCTGGCAGAAGGGCACAGGAAGCAACATAAGCTATCCATCCAACTTTATACCCCACGGAAAATCTGGCACAATATAAGGACCTATGCCATGATAAAATCTCCTTTTATCCTCAGGCCCTCTCCAGTTTCATCCCTTCTTAGAGCAGTGGGAATATCTTTCCTTGATTGTGTGTTTGTCTTAAGAGAGTGCCAGCTGGGCCTTTGTGCTGAACTGTACTGTTGCAGTTTCTCAGCACAATGCCATCACCAACTGTCATGACTACTACCTTTCCTAACAGTCTATGTACAATATAGCTAATGACAAATCAGTTTTAATGGTATTAAGTGGTGACTAATAAAGTAGTAAATGAAGAGCAAGTAACATGCTGTTTTTCTCCCTCTCTCTGCCTTTCCTGCCATACAGAACGTCGTCTAAAAGAGAACACTACCAATTATATCAAGCTATTGGAGGACAGATTGCACAGGTAAGAGTGTTTTGTGCTGTCTTTCTTATTAAAAGACTGAATATTTCACAGGAGTAAAAAAAAAAGAGACATAAAGAGAGCAAAAGCCTCCAGGCAATTTCCACTCACCTCTGTCGTCCTCTAACCAAAGCACCGTCTCCCCAATACATCACCTCACCCAAATTGTCATGCACTCACACCTTTTTCTCATGCTGTTCTCTCCCAGAGCCCCTGTCTCACATTTCACTCTGTCTCTCACCTACATATTTTCTTTACCTTTATTTTGTTATACCTCTATATCCGCCTTTTCCCTCCTGTGTAAATCATTTTAGACAAAACAGTATCTTGTTCTGTCTATTTCATTGTTTCAATCTGTGTCTTGGAGCTCCTAAGTCACTGAGGACAGGTCTGTTGTGGTGCTGGTGGACACCCAGCCCGCCTGACAGTTACACAACAGGATTGTGATGTGCTGAGTGGCAGACTTTTTTGAGCAGAGGGTGTGGAACCCAGTCAACTGTTGACACCATACGCCTGTTTATGCTTCCTTATGGAGATTAGAGCTGCTTAGCTCGTCTCCTCAGCAGACAGACAGCACCGAGCAGCTGTGATGTGATCGGCTCTTATTGTGCAGCATTTCTGAACCATTTGTGTTTTACAGATGGATGAGTAGAGCTGGTAATATTTTTGTGTACACCACATGAGCTCACTGTCTTTTTTTAAGTGTTCTGAGGAGGAAGGTTAGGTCGCCTGGGTTTACTCCATTTGAGTCAGGAAAAGCCCATATATTCAGAGCCACTGTGTGTCTGACCCGTGTCTCTTGTGTGTGGTGTCTGACAGGGGCTAGCTTTCTGTCTTGCATCCTTGAAGAGGCAGGGTTACCTCTTTGGATGGGAGCCAGGAATCAGTCACACAGTGCAGGGCTGTTTGTTGTTGAAGGATGCTCGGGCTGGGACTCTGTGTGGTCAAGGAGCAACATGGCTGCGATCTCAGTGCCCAGCAGGGAAGCATGCCACTGGACCTTTTCTGTCAATAGGGCAGATGGCTGCTTTGTGTTTTGTTTGTTTGATTTTTCAGAGAGAGTAAAAGAGAGTGTTTCAGAGAGAAGGTACCTGTCTACGCCATGTATCTAATGTGAAATGTGAAAAAGCTACTTGGCAACACAAGCTGACATACTGGAAGAGGCATTTGTCAGAGTATTTTACAAAAGGGGTAAAAGCACAGCCTGTCTATATATACTACAAGAAAGCACAACTACAATAGACACATGCAGTAGATGTCAAGCCTCTAGAGGATGGTGTACCGCCAACACAGAAACGTACAAAAAAAACCCCTACAAAATAAATGTACGCAACAAAAAGTGACATAAACAAAAGAAAATGATCACAGTCACAAAATACCATTCTGAAAACTAGTTAACATCAGCCCTTTTCAGTCCCATACTACCAGTACCAATAAAACATAAATACATCATTGAATGCTTGGCCTCTTTATATCTTCCCCTGTAATGGCGTTCCTATGTTCTCTGATCCTATCTTAGTTCACCAATAGATATTTAGATACTATATAGCAGATTATATAGATCATATTTCTAACCACAACACCAGTGGGAGAAAAATCACTTTCCTGGGTATTGGCTACTGTCAACTAATTTCCCTGCTCTTCACAGTCTATATTAATTGATCAACATCCATAGATGATGACCAGAGATGGTCCACATGAAATCACAAGTACAGCTTTGGCTTCAGGCGAGGACCAGCAGCTTCCACCAGCTCCTGTTTGTTTGGGACAGTGACACATATTTGGCTTGATTGAATGGGCAGTTGTCCCCACATGCGCACACACACACACACACACGCACACACACTCAGAAACACACATGCTCCTATCACCCACTGTAGATTTTATCAGTCAGCTCTACTGTACATTACCGTTGATGGAGTGCGGTGGTGATGGGAGGTGAGGAAAGGAGGAGGGGGAGAGGGGAGGAGAGAGGCAGATTAGTACTGGTGAGATGTCTGGTCTCCGTGGAGACGGATGGTGTTGAAAAAACCAATTATCTCTTCCTTGCTAAAGACTAGAACAGGATGTTAGAGCATTGCAGATGCTGTAAGTGTGCCACCAGAACATAAAACATTTCATTCAGATTAGCAGCACAGCACAGTTGTTTAATACATTATGTAAATGTTTCATTAGGAAAGGCTTCTCGTATTTTTCCTACATTTATGCATTCTTCTGCTGAGATTTGGATGTCATTTGTCATATTTAATGGCTACATCGCAAATGGTGTAGAAGTCATTAAAATATTCAAAACATGTTCTCTTAGTTGAATTGAGGACATGCTGACAGGATGTAAGCAGGGGAGAGACTTTGTTATCACTTTTAATGTACAAAATCGACAATGTACATGAGAGAAATGTAAAAGTACTGTAACAAAGGGACATTGGTTGCTCAGCTGTCTGCTGTAAAAACCTCCCCAGACATCAAGCCACCCACCATATAAACAGTTCATCCACCGCCTATCACACCTCATCCAATACTCCCCACCTTGTATTTCACCATATTATTAGCACCTCTCCTCAGCTGGTGTTATTTGAGATGTTGCTGCATGAATACGGTGGAACATTCCCATCTCCTTTTTACCTTTCTAATGTGTGAATTCTCATCATGTTTATTGCTTTGGGGAAACCTAAACATCAAAGACGGTGACATGAGACTATAGGTGAAAGTTGCACTCATTTTATTTTATTCTGGGTGATAATTTCTTGAGGAGTTGGCGCTTACTTTACCCAAAATATACTCACAGCCTGATCTTCAGATAGCCAGAACCTCCAGCTGTGACTGAGGATATGAGCCGTTTTTCACAGTCTGTCTGATATTAGTATTCATGTGTGACACCTGAAGATACAGCTGAACATATGGCCTGATGCTGGGTACAGTTCAGAATATTGGCCAGACAGTGTGTAAACCCGCTTTGTGCCTTTTCACTCTGGAGAGGTCTAACTGAACCTACTGGTACCAGCAAGACCAGACCGCTGCTCCTTCGTTCAACAGCTATATTTATAATACTTCCTCCACAGCTGTCTGTGTGCGTACATGATGCCTTGAGGAGAAAGAGCAGCCCTGTCAGTCAGCAGTCCCACAGGGGGGCTGAGAGACTGTAGAAGGAGTGTGCCTGCATGTCTCTCCTTCTTATTACTGGGCCATCAGCGGAGCAGCACACCCACACCCTGCCACTGTCATATGGCAGGCCAAGCGGCTGCCACCAATTAACCCCCGGGTGAGGAGTTCATACCGACGGGCACCAGGACGCCACCATCACAGGGATGCTTAGGAGCTGACGTGTTGTCTGAATTTTCAGTACAAAGAAGCCTAATGCCCATGCCAGTTGTTTGTAATGAATTGTGGTTGTCACTGAAGAGAAGCTTTTGTGAAAGATGAGGCCGACTTTGACATTTTTAGAGGAATTTATGATTGTACAACACTGAATCCCCACAGAGAATGATTTATGGGTATGTGTGTAAGTTAACACATGTGTGCCCACCCATATCTGTGTGTGTCCCTCTCCACTTCAGAAGAGACAAATAACAATGGCATGGCTCACTGGGTGCGTCCCCGCTATAGCAGAATTCAGAAGCAGCGGCGTTGAGTAGCGAATTGGCGAGGGCATGGGGGCTGGGCCGAGCAATTTTTCTATTGTCTGTGTGCCAAATGAAGGTTAGAGAACGGCTGAGAGGCGTGCGTTGGCAGGGTAAGGAGGTTGGCAGCCTTTTCAGGCAGGATATGGGCTGGAAAACAAGCTGCATTCAATATTCTGGGGGACTCATCACTGAGAGAGAGAAAGGAACAGAGGGAGAGATTAAACAATATTGTCTGGGTGCATTTTGCCTTTGAGTTTGTTTATGCATTATATAAAATTAGCAATTTCTCAAATCTAATTGCGAAGCAGAGAGGCACTCTCTAGGTATAAATACTGAATATAATAGAGGCTTATATGTAAGTATATTTGCGCTTAGAGTATGAAATTGTTGTGTTTTTATCATGCTGCGTCAATCAATGTGAGAATTAGTGTTTGTGACAGAAAACCTCCTTCTGGGGTGCAAATCTGCTCAAACAGAGAGATTGAGGACATTTCTTCCTTTAAGATATTTGATGTTTCTCATTCTGTATGTATAAACCCAGATCTTTGTCCCTGCATACTGTCAGCTTCAGTTTTTTTTTTACACAAGGTGGATTTCACAAGTTTGTTATCGAGGAGTAAAGTAAAAGCAGATTTGTATCTGACTTGTGTGTCTCTTAAAAACCATAATAAAGTTAGAATTTCCACAATTATTTGGGAATGATTCATATCTAAAAGTTCACTGAAAGCAGAAGGGGAATACATTTATTTTAAAGGGCAGAGGTCTCTCATGTGAGTCAGCGATGGAAAATATTTTTTGGGAAAGCAAGAAAGATTGCTTATAATTCAACATCAATACTCTCATCCCATTAAATTTATTTTCACCATTGTGGCCTAACTGTTTGCTTTCACACAGTGACTATCTTAGCCTAAATAGTGGAACAATGAACAGAGAACTCCACTGATCAGTGACCATAACGTATTCTATAAGATGCAGCTGCTTTAATTGTTCTCTTCTGTTTTTACTCTGGGAGCTTGTAACTGGGATGTCACCAAGGTCAGGGAGGGTGAAAAGGGATGATTGATTGTAACTTAACGAGTAGATAAACAAAAAGCAATCTTCTTGTCCTCCCTCTGAACTCCTGCTCCGTGACCCCAGCAGAGATGAACACATCCAGGCCCTCTTCTCTCTCTCTGCTGCAGCTCTTTGAAGAAAAGGGCAACCTACCAGGAGGACATCATTACATTTTGTCAATGGAATTACAATCTTTGAATGATTCATTTCTCCCCTGTCACTTTTTTACAGAGATGCTATTAAAGATGTCCTTTATTTTGCCTGTGGAACTACTGTGCTCAGTTAGCATGCAGCAATTCACAGTGCATTCACACTGACACACTGTACGTCAGTGTTTTTTATATCAGCTTGTATGTGCTGTTGTACTGATATTAGTGTGATCATGATGACTACACTTCCAGTCTACATTTTTTCACAACATACTATGTGTTTAGCATCTTAGAGCATTATAAATGTGGATTCAATGTGTTTACACATACTTTAAATAAATAGTTTGCCATTTGGCGAATGCCAAAAAAAGGCACTTTCTTCCTGAGATTTAGATGAGATGCTCAGTAGGGTTGATCTTGAGGTTGTGTTGTATCCGACAGCATGATGTTGGTTTTCTAATGTTTATCATATCATATGTTATTTCATGTTATACATCACATACAATGTGTTTAACATATCACATTGTACCCTGTATTGTGTCTATGGTATGGTATGGTTTAACATACTGGTCTGTTCTTCCCCATAGCTGTGGCTGTCCAGGCTTGGAGCGGATCTGGGAAGCCGACCTGGAAGCATGTCACCTGTTCTTACGAGGCCTTCAGTTGCGTCCTCCGAGCTGCAGTGGAGCAGACATCGAAGACCTCCCCACTGCAGAAGTTTATCTTCCAGCCCAGCCGTGCACCAAAGAAGAAGAAGACTGCGCTATGCTGACTGCGTTAGGAGGGCGCTGGTGTCCCGAGGCCAACTTACAGCACTCAGAGTTCACTAAGGTAACGCAGCATTGTCTTGTTAACAACATAGCATGTGTTATTCATCTAAATGCCTATGGATTCATCCCACAGGGCATGGCAGATTGATGTGTGCAGACAAAGATTTAGAGTTTCTTGAATATAAAAGATGCCTTTTTCATTTCTGTAGTCTTACATGTTTTCGAAACATGACCTGAAATAAAGTGTGGCTGCTCGGTCAGTCTTGCCCATCGACTGGAGAGGACATTTTCAGTTTGTACATTCAGCTGTTGTCAGAATATAAGAGTCTGTTGATTACAGTTAGATGAGCAGCAGTCTATTAGCATTTTTGCTCGAAGGTATTTCTAAACGAGGAAAATGTGGGCGTGAGGAGGCAACCATTTGGACAGAGTTTGGAGTTTCATTCTACGGAGCACAGATTTAAGAGTCTCTTTCTGCACGATTACATGCGTTTAGTGGGAATGCATGTGTGCGGTGTGTGTGTATGTGCATGCATGCGTGTCTGTGTGAGCACTCTGTGCTGGTCTATCCCACAGTGAGTTGAGGTCCACTGCCTCAGGGCACAGTCCAACTCATTCTCTCCTCTCCTCACACTTTCCTCCACCCACGTAGTCTGACAGACTCGTCTGAGATAGGAACAAAGCCAACAGAGCCGGCATTAATAAAAAATAGCACACTTGCCAGACATGTTTTTGTGAGACTATTTTTTGCTGGTTTGGTTGGTGATTTAACATAATTTGGGTTTTTTTTCAACACTAGTTGATACTTTAAAATTTAAATTGACATATTTCAGTATGGATTTAGTGGACTGAGACCATAAGCAAATATTTATCAGTGATCTTTACTAGAGCTGTTGGCAGAATTTTAACATGCATGTGTAAAAAGTGGAAGCCGCAAAGATGGTACTGTCGCACCATCTTTGCCTTCTCTCACAGTCTCATAAATACACACTTTGCATTGATGTCTTCTTTCCCTGCCCTGTCTGACCACATTTTACAAACTGCATGCATCTATTTTCTGCTTTCCCTTTGTTTCTCGCTGCTTTTCTTCCTCCTCTTAAAGCCTGGCCCCTCCTAACATTTCTCCAAGAGCTAAAAGGTGAGGCAGCCAATAATTTCTCTCTTTTGTCTCCGTCCTGTGCACTCTATTGTCTGTGTCCTCTAAGCTAGAACAGCTGGAGCTCAATGTAGTTCTCTGAATTCACCAGTGTCTGCAAAAATACATTTTATACGTTTTAGATTTAAATGTGAATCCTTGAATATTTCTGAACATTCATTTAGAGCAAAGAAGGACATTTTATTTGGAAATGAGTCACAATTTACTTTGAATTTGTTTATACAAAATACAATAAAAGAACTCAGAGACATCCACGGACAGAGTAACTGTAAATGTTAATACATTTAACATTTAACATGAATGACAACATATTGATCCCAAACTAACCAGCTAATATGTTTGTAATAAGATACCCAAGGACCCACATATCAAAAATGTATTTTAATTTGGATGCTACTTTGGTAGATGTTAGTGTTTTCATCTCTAGGCAACAGACAATAGATGAATATTTTATCAGTTGGATGCCAGCCTTTGCAGTCTGTACCTTGAAAACTGCATGTGACAGATTATATGTTGCTGTGAGATGGATGATAGCAAAGGCAATCCACTTTGTGTGATTGGTTCATAATTGTAGCGTTTAAATGATCTCAGATACTGTATGAAGGGTTATAGATGGTCAACTGCACCTGTGTTTACTGCAGAGCGAAGCCTTGAAGGCTGTTACACGTTACACAATTTTTAATTAAAAAATAATAATTAAAATGTTGCTGATTGTTATTTGTTGTTACTCTGCCTTCGTACGTACTTACCCTAAAGCCACAAACAATTCCGTAGTGAAGGATGTACAATTTGAATACTAACACAGGAAACGTGTGCAGTACAGATGAGCCAGTTAATCTATTTTCTCCTTGTCAGTTTTGGTGATGAATAATTACAACCTCTTCTAATTATGATGATGCTGCACACATACAGCACACAGCCAACATAATTGCATTTTCAATAATTCATGAGCAAGTTTACGATTGTGTGGCCTCAACAAATGCTTCCCTTTTGTTGCAGAAATTGGAGGAGTTTTTGTTCTGCATGGAGGATAATCACCCAGAGGTTGGTAATGCTAACACTGTCACTGTGTGGTTGAATGTTATCAGTGTAATTAAAGTGTCAGTTACATTGACGGTGGTCTTTCTGGGATACAGAAGAAACAATTAGTTGACCTTAACTTAAACATGACCTCTGTTGCCTCTCAGTCTGTTTGATCAATACTAATCTACATGAGAAGCCTTGGTTGGTGTCGCTGACTATCTGACAATGCCGTTTACCAGACCTTTATTTATACAGGGTTTTGCTGAGCATGTATTCTCCTTTCAGCACCTTCCTTCTTTAAATTCATACATTTACTCTTTCAGACCTGGTCGCCAAATGGCAAAAAGGCACTTGCAGGATTTGCAAGAGGCTGCCTTTCCAAAAGCAAAAATACAAGTACAAAACTTAAGGAAAAGGATTGAACAGTGGGTTTATCTCCTCTAATGTAAGATGCAAATGTTAGTATATCTGGCTAACTGGCGTACTACCAACAGTAGTAACCTAACCAGGCAGTACTTCCAGAGTTATGTTTGTCAAATTCATCAGTTAGTGCAAGTCCGAGCTTCATTCTAATAATACAAGGTTTAGTTGCTACTAGCAACTGTAATACAATAAGACACTGTTTATTTCTGTGTCAGAAATCATATAAATCACATAAATCAACAATGAGTTATCATGCTAACCTTTTACCTTGGACATGTAGCTTTAGCCTAAGTCTTTTAGCACATCTTGTATATCCATCAAATCCATCATTGTTTTGAACGATTTGTATTTTAAACCACTAACACTAAGAAGTTAGCTGGATACAGCGTTTTAATCCAACTCACAGAGCTAATGTTAGCTTAATTAACTAGTTACCTACAGTTCAGCTGATAAAATGTGCCTGCGCATCTACAGACACCAGCTAGAAATGAGATGCCTGCTTTTGTCTTCATCAACTTGTATCCCTACATGATTTAGAAAAATACTAGCATTTTGATTGATAATCTGCCAGCTTTATCATAAACCTTATCTGCTGTGTGAGAATGGAAAGCTTGAAGGGCTTAGCAACAGTAACTAAGGTTGGAATAGTCCGATTATGCTCACGCACAAGGTGTACAGGACAGTGACTTGTATATCTGAATTATGCAACTTTGAATCACATTAAATCATTGAAAACTAGCAGACATAAAACGCCTCAATCACAATAAAGTTTGATGTATCACTGAGTCAAATGAGATGATAGCTGTTAAATGGTATTGGTATCTTTGTCTTGATGGTGTTGTGATAGCATTGTGGAGGAGTTGGATTCTCTGCCTCGCAGAGCGTCTGACCTCTTTCTCCTTTCCATAATGACTTTAAGTAAATGATTTCCACTTAGCTGCTGCCAAGCTGCTGCCCTGCTGCCACAAAGGAGATTGATTGGTGTGTGTGTGCAAGTGTGTGTTTTAGCACTACTCTTTTTTTTCTTCTAATCTCTACTAATTGTCCTTTTATCCTCTCAAGGTCCTTACATTCCCCTCTTCATGCTGACCCACAGTGCCAAACAATGATAGAGACATTATTAAACTGAAATACTTTTGATTTGATTTGTTAATAAGGTAGTTTTGGTGATTATATCATGACATTTACACAAGTCCTGTCTGAATTGTATTAACAAGAGATGCCTTCTGTGTCACAATTCCTTACTGCATACTAACTGTGTACAGTAGCTTCTTTACCAAATGTCACTGCAGTTAGTATACACGAAATATATGTATATTTTGTACTATCGGAAAATGAAGCAATCTATGTATGGACATCAGTCAAACTATTACTCAGACATACTACCCCCAATTTTCCTTTTTGTTTTCCAAAATCTTCCCAGAAGGAAAAAAAACATTTTGCTTTCTCTTTGTGAAGTTTAATAGTCAGTGACATTCCAAAGTCACAGTTTGATTGATGTCTAAAGGTGTACGTATCGTATAATTTCCTATTGTTATAAAACAGTTAAGTATGTTAAAACAATACTAAACTATAAATACTAATGTGTATGTATGTATGTATGTATGTATGTA
>JAVQJL010008433.1:0-11330 GCA_036024295.1 Nannoperca obscura | reverse complement strand
AACACACACACACACACACTTCAACAGGCCAACCACATCTCACTGAAAAATCCTTGTCCAGCCCTCGCTGAAGGAACATGGGCATCACTGATTGTCATGGCTCAGTCCCTTTAATGCACTTGAGTTTGAACAAATATCCCCTTTAGTATTTTAGATCCTACCTCAGAGTGGAAACCAATGAGCCTGATATGAGTCTGTATACAGTATCTGTCCTGCATTGGTTGACAACAGAGAACCGGATCATTTTTTGCACTGGTAAGAAATAGTTAAACGTTGAGGGTAGGAAAAGTTGGATATTGAGCTGCTGTGATGCTTGTTGTGGTCACATCACACTTAATTAACACAAGCCTTTGTTGGCGAACAAAGACCTTTTAGTTTCTAATCTTATACCTGAAATGCCACAAGTGTCCGCAAGGGCCAACTAGTGAACTATTGGATATTAGCTCTCTACCTCCTCATAAGTTCAAGAAAGGGACTCGTGTTTATGTGCACTTATTTCTTTCTTTTTTTTTTTTTCAATTTGGCGTGCTGTGATATCCCAGTGTCATTGTATCTTTCCACTTATATTACAAGCATGTCATTAATTATCCAGAAATTACTAAAAACTCCTTCTCTTGAAATCTTCTGCTTCATTTTTGTGCACAGACACGTGTATAATAGTTTTCGATAATCCATTTCTTTTCACGGTAAATGACCTGACAGCACAATACACGGTAGGATAGAAGAGCAAATAATCAACACTATTGACTTGTTACTGACTTGCAGTTTATACTAAAGTGGTTAGTGTAGTTGTATGTGAGTGTGGTTTTTATCTAGTGAGTGTGTGTGTGAGATGATTGTGTGATCGCTTGACCCTCTGCCTCCTCTTGCATGAAGTCATTGGATGGTCTGTACATTCTCAATCATGATAAACAGTTGAATAGGATTAGTTTCTGCCACAGGCCAGTAATTGAACCTGCAAGAGGATGCAAAGCTTCTCTTTGTGTCCGTGATACTTGCACATCAGAACTCGATTTATTTTGCACAAAACGGATGTGTTTTCCTGAGCAAATTGACGGGGAGCAGTGCTTTTTGAAATGTCAGTATACTTGTGGCCTTTACGGCCATTTAATGTAAACACATTGTGATTAAAATAATATTTGAGTAGCTAAGTTAAGCACCTGACTGTTACTCTTTCAAGCTGATGCACATTCACATTTACAAATGCATTTTTATATCCGTCTATAGTAGCACATGCAGAGTCTGTGTAATCAATTTGATGAGAAAACCATGCACTGGAAAATCAAGTTGCAGGTTGCATCTATACTAATTAGGTTTATGTGATGTCAGTTTAATTGGAAATACATACTCCACAAATCTGATGAAATTATTTGGACCTGGCTTATGTTTCCTCAGATAGCCGGTCGCAGCAGCTACAGACGACCCCAGTGAAGTACTGATCAAAACGCCACGTCAGTTACACACAAATATACAACAACTGTGATAGCCACCGCAATTTTAGCTCTGATTGTATGCAAACCACTGGATAGTGGTGTCAAGGAAACAGACTACAAGGTTGGTCTGTTCTTCAAAGCTTTACTGCTCTGCTCCCTGTGCAATTGAGTTGAAAGGCTGAGTAGAGAAAAAAAAAGTTTTACATCTTACATCTAATTTTACATTTAATTGTAAGCTTGCACAATTATGACATGCGGGGAAAGCCGGTTTGTCTTTACTGTGATTAATGCATTATGTAACTCTTTAAAAACAATAAAAGAAGCAGAAGTTTTTCTTTATTTATTTTTTATTCTTCTGTGGCTCTTGAAATATATTTTGCATTTCCACTACAGGAGGAGCATGTCGTACCTACTGTACGCGCACAATAGTGTTTCATTATTCTGCGGCTTCTTGGACAGTTGAAGGTATATCTGGCCGACAGTTCACACAATAGAAGAGATGGTAGGGAAATTTATGCATGGAACATAATTGTTAGTGGGGGCAGTGGAGCAGCATCATCCAATCTAGCAGCCACAAATAGCAACCTCTCAGCAAACATTTCATTACTGCTGACAAGTGTACGGTGGATTGTAATTGGAGATATCCCTTCATCTAAAAGCCCTCCTTACTTCACCGATTGCCTTCTCTAATACTCATCTTTTTTTCATCATAAACTTCTTCGTGGGGTGCTTTGTGTCCCCCGATGATATCTTGCAAATGTTAATTTAAATTCAAATTTTGGTGTGTGAAGTTAATTAGTTGCATAAGCCAATGGCTACATAGGCCAGATTTAGAGATTGGATCTTTTGACTATGTGGCACTTGATTTGAGATACAAGGAGGCTTGGTTTTGTTTTGGATTATTATGCTGCTGCACATACTTTATTATTATTGGCGAATTCCTTCTTCATCGGTGAACTAGAGACTATCCCTTCCAATCTACACAAGGTATCAGAGCAGTGGAGTTTGTTTTACAGGTGATGGCAGATGGATCAAGTGAAGAAGAAGATGAAGACGAGGGGGTTGTTGGACTCATCTGAGTTTTATATTGATGTCATTCTGTTGCTTGAAGACATGAACAGGCCTGAGGTCTCACCCAGATGGCTGTGGAAAGACAGATGATCAGTCCAGCGGGGCTCGTGCATGACTTCACACGGTGGTCTGGTACTTCCTGGTTGTTGGGGAACAGTGTGGAGAAGAGGACCAGCCCACCCCCACTCTGTTTAACTGTATCCTATGAAATTATATTTTAAAAAGCTCCTTCTAACTGTATATAACAATGTGAAGTCATTAAACACGTATCAGTAGGAAGAGCTTGTGGATTTTACAGTATCCTAGAACAGTAACATTGCCATTCACTTTACTGAGAAATAATTCATAATCAATTGTAAAATGTGGGTGCTACTGGACCCCTAAAGATGGGCTTAAATTAAAGTGATCCAAGAGTAGAGAGGGTAAAATAATGCACAATAGGAATAAAGATAAGCTACACCATTATGTACTACAGATATTCTCCATGTAGTATAATAATAGAGCTTTATTCCAAGGGTCCATTATATTTTAAGCAGCGATCCAGGATTTCCATATTTACCATAAGACCGTGCAACTGCATGGATAGCAACAAACAACACCAGCACCGTTATCCTCAGTGACTGTAGCTACATGTTAGATCCACTGTACAAGTGTACCCTATGCTTCCCCCTCGGTCTCCTGCAGATGGCAGACGCACCATTCCCGACGACGCTCTACAGATCTGATCTGAGAGCGGCTCAGACAAAGAACACCACGGGGCACGACGGCTTGACATTTAAAACCAGTGGGACTCGCTGTCTGGAACTGGATCTGTTTTGTTTATTGTGGATATTCGTCAACTTGAACAAAAAAGTCATTATTATTAATGTTATTGTTATTCTTCTTGTTATCATTTGTGTTATTATTAGCCTATTATTATTATTATTTCAGTAGTAGTAGGACGGACATAAAACACACTTTAAGCCAAATAAACAGGCACAAAAGGATACTACTTTTTATTACTTAGCTTGTAAGAATAGTCTGCTGGTGACTGTCGTTGAAGGTTTCTCGTGGCATTCTCCTTGATGTCAAAGTGTCTCCGAAAAACATCATACAAGCGCGCGCCCCCTTTCCCACCCTTCACGTGCATATAGCATGCTTGCATGGCGCAGGTCCATACGTGCACATCTTTCTGGAACTAATCTGCGGGTGGCGGCGGGAAATCTTCACTAAGGACAGAATAAACAACACAAGGCAGCAGCACGTCAATTAAATTAAATGTGGTGGTGTGTGGGGGGTCCAAATGAACAAAAATGTCAAATACACATATTAAAACTTAAATGAAATAGCCGCAAGGATGCAGGCAGAGGAGGAGATTAAAACTCAAAGGGATACCGAGTCTCTGGGCCCCGAGGTGGTGATACTGTAAGAGATGCAAATAGTAAAAGTGAGCACCATTCTCTGTAATAATTTCAGCTTAAACTACAAAGACAAAGGGTAGAAAAGGAGATTTGTGTCGTGTAACACATAACAGAATAGTTCTGGTTCATTATGAGGTTGCTATAGAGAGTCAATATTGAACCATGGAAATGCAGTGAATGCTAACCCAAACAGTCATATTATAGCATAATTCCAAAGGACAGATGTGGACTGTTGCATCCCTTTGCGTTTTTTTATTGTTGCATTAAGCCTGCTAGGTTTAGTCTGAAATAGTACACATAGGAATAAATGACATTCCCTGTGTCTTCCTTTACTGCTGGGCACAAAGGATATCAATTAGGCAATGGTGTCAATTACAATGGTGCTTCTGAGACTACTGCTCCTTCCTTATATTGTCCTTATATCATTAGAAAAAGAACTATTTTCACATGCACAGCTAATCAAGAGCAAGAGTGGGTGGTGACATCAAACTGAACCGTGGAAATGGAACAGGAATTAGATGCACTTAGCCATCACATGTTAATGGCAGCAATCAACAGCCAATTACCCAGCGTACTTGAGTACCTTGACAAGTGCAGGTGTACCCTACAACTAACACAGGCTTCTTTCATGCATTTCCATAAATTCGACAGTAAACTCCCTCTCTGATTGAGCATGCATGTTTCATTGAGGTTGCAATTAAGCAGTATTGTTAGGGAGGTGTCAAGTGTGGATCATAAGGGAAAAAAATCCCCTAAGGGCAACAATAACATGTATTTTAACTGGATGCATGTAAATCAATAATTCTATTTGTTTATTTGAAAATGACCTTTGTTGTTGTTGCCTAGAGAAATGTTTATGTTGCTTATACATGTTACTGATTTCTAAACCAATGTTCAGAAATATGTTGGCAGGCAGAATCTTTTTTGTACCATTGGACAGAACAGTGGTGTCACTGCCTGGCACAGATCTCATTGTGAACACGATCTGGGCTGAAGATCTTCTGCTGATGCTGATGATCTCTGTCACTGGGGTGGATTTCAGGGCTCAGCTCTGACTGCTGTCCCGACAAGTCTAGGAAAACACACACACACACACACAGACACACACATACATGCATTCGATGAACACATCAGCCCCACACACACAGTGAGGCCAGCGTCCTGGTATGAACCACTTTGATTATTCTGTCCTTAAGCAACAGGTGATGGGCTTCCCCGGATGTCATCTGTGTCGTTGGCCTCTGTTCAGAGACAGCATTCAGGACCCAGGGAGAGCTGGCTGGCAACATGCCCGATCTACAAGTGAGCTGTCCTATCATTGACATCAAGTAAGCCGAAGATGTCATGTCTTCATCTTGTGAGAGTTCAATCCCCCTTTCAGGATGGATCAAGCTCTCTGTCGCCAGAGAGAGGCTGTGCAGATAAGTGTAGCGGGTCATGCAGTACTTCCTCCTGGGAATGTCTGGAAAATAACCCCTTGGGACACAGACATGCTTAATAAAGGCTGCTTTATTGGTCATGTTGAAGCAAGAAATTGCACCAATGTGTGTGAGCACTATCATACAAATACTCTGATTGAGAGTCAGAGTGTATATTGTTGCACAAGTGTTGGCTGCTTTTTCTGTATGTCCAGGTACAGAAATGTGTTTTGTATGAGCCCTGCGTGGCCTGGTCCTCAGGCTACAGTCCATCTGATGGACAACATTGTAAGCTGCAGCAGTGGCGAGCTGTGATCTCTGCAGCTGGTCGACAGGCTCCACACTGGAAAGGTTAGATATAGGAAAAAGATGTAAAAGAGAACGCGTGGAGGCGTAGCAATAATCTTGATTCTAAACATGTAAAAACTGAAACCAGTTTTTGAAAAGAAAAGCAATGTTATGATTGGAAACTCACTGTTGTGATTGTGGAAAATGAAAATTTTTCAAATGGCAATATGTAAATTGGATTCTGTTTTTTTAAGATGTTTTTATTATTGTTGGTCAATAGTCTTGGTCTGATTCACAATCGATGACTAATAGCACAGTCTTCACATGAAGCCAACATATTTTATAGTATTCGATATATAGTACAATATGACCATTGACAGTCCATTAGCTTTTAAGAATGACCTGTTCTTTCCTTCCTCTTTCTCTCTCTTTTGTTTGCCCTCGAGCTACTTGACTTGTTCTACTTGACTCCTGAACCATTTTAATATCAGGCTGCCATGGGTTTCCTTCCTGTTAGCCAGCGTCTTCATATTTCTGTTTCTGCCCTCCCAGAACGAGAGATAAAAACTGGAGGACTGGAGTACATGCTGTACTCTACCAGTGTATATTAATAGAGTTAGTGACCCTGTTAATAGCCCTTTTAAACACCATGGAGAGTGTGCAAGGAGCACAATTGTTGATGAAATATTTTGGATCACTTTAATTTGTGTAAATATAATTGTGTCCTCCTGCTGCTTATGACAAAATGCAAAAATGTTGATGACCTAAAAGAGGGCATTTATACATTGATCTTCCAGTCCAGAAATCTGTACTAAAGATTTTTTCTAGATTTTTTTTCTGCACATTGACTTCCAACTGCAAAGACATATATAGTATAATATCATTGTAATTTGACATTGTGCTATAACAACACATTTTTAAATACATTTTATCTATGTACAATGTTTTGAAAAATCTACGAAATCAATATAATTCAATGTGCCTGTTCAGGTTTGTTTAGTGCTAAATGCAACAGCTAGTTAACAGTTCATATTAATCACTTTTGAAATGACATCAATAAAGCAGCCCAACGGAAAAATGGCAATTAAGCATTTATTGGCCCAACGTGATCAGTGTTGTCAGAGGTCATGTGCAGACATCAATGGCAGCGTGTGTGTTCGAATGCACGTACACTTTGTGTGCATGTTAAATCTGACTCCAACTTTTTCTTCATGACAAACGGCCTCCATAAAAGATGCAGCCTGTCTCACTGCAGCAAACCTCTTATGCTCCGTCTCTTTGTCACTGGAACTTCATTGCTTACTCACAGACGAGTCCACAATGCTATATATTAATTAAGGGTTTCAGAAACAATAATGGTGACAATAAAGACAGTCCTCCCTCTTTGTCCTCTGCGTTCTGCCGTCAGATGACATTAGGAGGCATTTGAGAGGAGATAGGGGAGGAGGAGGAGGGGATGAAGGAGAGATAGAGCTCCTTCTCTTTGGAATGTAATCTCCCTGATGTTACATGGTGCAGCCTAAACTGATAAATTGCAGATTAAATGGCGGCCACACTCCACTTCACCCTACAGCCTACACCACACCCCCTTAGTTCCACACATTTTTGCTATTCACTGCCTTCTTGGCCTGTCAATTCTGCCTAATCGTGAGAGGCACTAAAACAGCAGGTCTTGACAGAGCCAGATCAAGAATGATGAACATCTCTCAATGGCAAAAGACTCGTGCTCCTAACTCTACTAGAAGGCTCGCATCACTTATGCAGAAATCAGTGGCGTGCCAGCATCCAGGAATTATGCCTGCTGACAGGAGATGCATGAGGTACGCATTGTGCGGCTGGAGCAGCCTTGACAAGTTATAGTTAACTGCAGCAATGGCGACCCCGAACACAAAGGATACAGCGGCTTATTAATGGTGGAGCATCCATGTCAATAATCCCTGCTTTTGGGTTGTGTCCAGAGTCATGCATCTTGCCACTACAAGTGGCACACATTCTTGGTTTCACAGCATATGTATATATATATATATATATATATATATATATCCTCAGTGTGTATTCTCTCTGGACCAGGAAGCTTTCTTCCTTCCTATAGAATGAATGGCACAGTAGCTTGGAAGCTGGGAAAATGAAAGGTGAATATAAATATCAATATAAATATATACACCTGTGCTTAATTATTTATCTGTTTTCTCAAAACTCCTGCCAGTGGGAGGTGCCCTCCCAACCTAATCCATAAGCATGAATACAAAGAAATAAGTCATTAAATTCCTAACTGCATGTTGCTGATGTCCTCTATGGAAATATTTGTAATGTATATTCAAATTTTTCTGAATAAATTAGGCAGTGATGCATTTCCATGTAAATTTATTCAAGGAAAAAGGAAGAGGAGTGTGGGGGGTGCAGTAAGATCTGCCAGATTATGCATAATTGTAGTATTGTAGCCTTCATTTCTACATCTAGCTCCGTATTGCATGGTCATTAAATTCTAAAATAATGGCAACCTCACAGCTTCTCTGTCCTAATTGCCCCTTCCATACAATTGCCTTCTCAAGACAATATGATGAAGTGTGCTGTAGGATGTGTTAATAAGATGGCATTTCTAACTGAGGAGGACAATGCTTTGGAGTTGTACTCTCAGTGTATACCAATTGGAGTGACTTCATTCACTCACTGTCTTTCTTATTTGCTCACTTTTTCTTTTTCTTTTTTTTTTTTTTTACTGTTTGATGTCTTTGAGGCAGCAAACCACCGAGCTCACTGTAGCCCTGACATATCAGGAGGAAACTGGGGTTTCAGCTTGTCTCGACTCATTTCAATATGTGGAGAAATCAAAGAGGGAAAAAGCCTCATTAATAAAAAGACGTGTCTCTAATCCACTCAGTGGTTGGGAGTGAATTTTTTTAATGAAATGCAACACGTTACCTAATTGCGTGGCTGCATCAGGAGCACAGTATACATTTCAAAGGAAAATATGCATGAATTTCAAATGTAGTATCTCTCAATTGAGACCAGATACGAGTGAGGAAGGAAAGGAGAGATCAATCTCTGTGATGATGTGCGAAAAGGGCAAGCTCCTTGCCCAGCATGTACTTTTCCTCATTACCTTTCATTTGGCAACTGAGCATCTTCCACTTGATACAAAATAAACAGCTTGAATACAGTGTGATGATATTCAGCCGTCTGTGGCCGCAGTGGAACCTGCACGTCCTCATCTATGCATATTTGTAAACACACATTTCAGACTGAACGCTTTAGTTGCATGATAGAAGGTTATTATAATGTGTTTAAAGTGTCCCCCAGTGGACATTTTGTCCACGCTGAGACTTGGTGGACTCATCACCAGCAGTTCTGTCTGTGCCGCAGCCCCCCTCACACACACACATACACACACACACACGCACAACACCCCAGAGTGCTCTCCTCGTAGCCTAACGCACCTAAACATCCTCTCAGCTCACTCTGACGTTTAGCCATGCTTCATCTCTGCATCCTTAAAAGCAGAAATTAATGACAAGCACAAAGCTGCTCATTTATAATTGCTTCATTATACTGTTGTGTTCTCCTGACAATAATGGTGTTGCTGGTGTTTTTCTAATTATATGGCATTTTTTTTTTGCTCGTTATCAAGGACTTCAGGTAATTGTGGAGAAAATAATGACTGCCTGCCTGCCTGCTTCCTCCGTCTCTCATGGATTGCACATCACAAACAGTCTCAGTGCAGCCAAGAGCCTTATCAAGGAGGCTGTTGGTTTGCCTTTTAAAGCCGGCTCCATTTACACTGCTAGTCATCAGTGGCCCAGTGGCTCAAGCGTCTCTAATGAGCAACTTGTATTCAAGTGTTTCACTCAAGGTTCATGACAGATTACAATTAGCTTCTGTTTTTGTTGTACTTGAATCACAGACTTTTTTAGTTTTTGCTTATTCTCATTTAATATTTGTTCTCCTTACTTGCTTTGCAAATACATCTCTTAAGATTTGAGGTGATTGGGATAACTCAGAAAAAAAAAGTCTTATTAAACAATTTAAAGCACAAAGGAATAATATGATGCAAAAACAAATCAAACCCCAATCTGAGACCATATAAGTCTCATATAAGAAGTCTCAAATATAATTTGCAGCAGTGATGATAACATCACTAATAATGCTGTCTGTGTAGTTTCATTCAGCTGTGGGGAGATTAGTGATTTGCATTTAATTCCCGGTGTGTTCTGCTGTTCCTTTTTCATGCAACATTGCCGGATATGGATGATGACATTATAATAATTAAAGAACATTATGGACAGAGGGCGCATTGCTATTTGCCACCGTGCATAATGGCAACCAACACTGTTATTTCTATTTGAAGAATGCATCCATGTGTGAAATAATAATACTCCCTCCAGGAATACCATTGTCATTTTTTTTTCGTCAGTAGTAAAAGATGAAACAGAAATACACAATAAAAATAAAAAAAAACTCTCACTCTTCGTTTCCAACCGTCTTCCTTTTGTTTTTTAATTCTGCTGTTACAGCATCCAGCACCACTGCTGTATGAAAACCTCAGAGGCGGACTTAATTAGTTGCTAAGAGAAAGCTGCCAGTGGTGGGGAGCTAAGAGAGTGGGGCAGGTTTTAGTTTGCTCTGAACTTTGCTAATTATCAGGTAGGATGTAATTTTCTCCGTTCCCAAGAGGCGCCCAGCAGAGAGCTGCACCAACTAAAAGGAGAGAAATTAGGCTGAGCCTGGAAAAAGTATGAAATATTGATCGTTCTGAACAAATCCTTTTGTTACTATTTCTCCTTCCAGATCACTAACAGGTATTCCTCTTCTTCCTTTTCTTTTCTGGAGGAGTGATCATAGATGATTAGTCTAATGCCGTGACACATCGCGAACACAACCCGAGAGGCTGTGGGAGAGAGCGTTTGCCCAAACTAGTGATCATGGACAGGTGGAAACAGGATGTAGTGTGGCTCAGAATGGGGAAGGCAAGCGCTGGGCGTGTATCATTTATATCCAGCAGTGTCTGAGCAGTGACAGGGACTGTGTTTAGCAGGTTCCTCTCCCACATGCATCACATTATGATTCTGAAGTGCCTCAGACGAAAGAGGTGGTTGAATTGCCGTTGACCTGAGTGAGCTAAAATGACATAGATTCAGACAAATAGAGCACTGAGCTAAGCGGGAAAACAAGATGGATGTCTAGTGGCAGCACATCTGCACAGGCTCCCTCTCTCTCGCTGTGTGTGTGTGTTTGGTGAGCCCAAACTTTTGACATTTTCTCCAGATACACTAAAGCCGTCTGGATGAACACTTGATAGGCTTGCATGCATGCAACTTAAAACTCGAGCAATTTCGAGATTTCTTGATTCACAAACACACGTTTCTCTGAATGTTGCCATGGCTCAGAGACGATCCTTTAACTGCACATAACTTGAAATTAAATTCAAGAACTTTTAAGAGAGCTCTGTCTGTGTCTAAAATGCCAACGTGTAGTTTTCAGAGTGGCTTTTACAAGCTTCCCAGTTTAAATCCTGGCAGACTCTTCTGTGTGTGAGTGTATCACCATGGTTGCGGCGTCTAATATGCACGCCCCAGTGCATTGAGAAAAGAGAGCACTTCTTCCTCACTTGGTTTAATTGTCCCTCAGAGACCTGTGGAATTGGAATCTAAGTGGACTACCAGTCTCTTTCTCCCGCTTCGGGGGGGGGGGGGGGGGGGGGGGGGGGGGGGGGGGGGGGGGGG
>JAVQJL010008430.1:0-34099 GCA_036024295.1 Nannoperca obscura | reverse complement strand
TATATATGTACATACATACACACACATATATATATATATATATATATATATATATATATAGAGAGAGAGAGAGAGAGAGAGAGAGAGAGAGAGAGAGAGAGAGAGAGAGAGAGAGAGAGAGAGAGAGGCTACATACTGTATCTTTCTTTTAGATAGTTGTGTCATCTACTGATTGAGAATCTTGGGTCATCATGTTATTAGCTGTGTGTATCATTTGTTGGCTTACCTCAAACTTCTACCATTGTGAGTCTTAGTAAATACAACTATTATCATAACTGTTGTATTTAACTGTTGAGTGGCTGCTGTCCATCCGGCCTGCTCGTGTTGACAGAGTGAACGTTTGATATAAAGTGCAGGATACCTGGCGACTGTGTACAGGTCAGTTTGATGTGTGCTGAGTTTTGTAGGGCTACACTACAGAGACAGACATTAGGTTACATCACTAGTGTAGACTGCCTGGCACATTTCAGAGCCACAACAACACACATGGCAGTAATGGTGCATGCATCAGAATGTACCTGGTGTATTTTATAAGGGCTGGGCAGTTGGTGTGATTCCATGAGACCAAAGAAGGGGTCCTGAGCTCCCTCGGCCTCCTCCATCCTATACATGCTGTCGGGCACATCCAAGGCCAGCCTGCCGGATAAAGAGAGAAATTAAAACATCACACACATGTCCAGTCCTGTACTGGCTAATGCAACACTATGCATACTTTCATCTGCACTTCTGGTTTGGTGGATTCATTAAAATACTGGAATAAGATTTACACACAGCATCTTTAGAGTGAAGGATGTGGAAAGCAGAAACAACAGCTCATACATTACTGCTGTTCCAAAACACAACTTGTGAAACATTTATGAAGTCGTTCATGTGAAAGTAGCTCATTTTGTTCATCACTCACTCAGTAAAACACTAGCTTCTCCTTTTCACGGTCTTTATTTCCCCAAACAAGCTCCCTCATAAATATTCCACCAGATGCTTTTGAGCTTAGACTTCCCTAAACATGTACAACCTCTGTTCAACTTAAAATCATAGGTGCCCCAGGATACAAAACACTCTAAACACTGCACATGATCAAACTGTTGTGTGTGTGTATGTGCAGACCTGTCAGAGTCAGCCATGTCAATAGGTATGCATCTTTTAGAGCGTAGCAGGCGATCAATGGTCTGTTGAACCTCCTCTGGAAATCAGAAAAGCACGGATGTATCGCAGAAAAGGGGTTAAAAATGTTCACACACACACAGCTGCAACACAACTTCCCAGTGCAGTCATTTCCTGCAGAAACAGAAGCACAGATGTCACATGACAAATGTAATGAAGGTGACCATATGACCACTCTGCCAACTCTCTACACAAGAGGAGGACGCAATGAAGAAAACAAGGCATCCTAGTAATTAAATGGTATTTTCACCATGGATCTCACTGTAATCTCTGATGAATACAATCTGAATCCACAACAGATTCTGGACTAAGGACAATAAAAGTGGAAAATTCTGCAGGGTTTCTTGGATTTTCTATCAAAATGTACAGAACATTAATTGCATTATCCAATCTGTGAATGCCACAGAAATCGAGGAAAAACCGTACCATGTCATGCTTATGAAATGCAGCGTAAACATTGTATGCACTCTCAATTGTATGTGACAGCTTTGAGAGGTTTTATTTTATTCTACTGATAGATGACTATTTTTATTTCAGTTTTCATCAGCCATGACAACAGCATGATTGTGAATCTGTCTGACGCAATATCAGTGTCAGGATGTAATTTAAGACCAGCAGAATACAGACCGCTGAGCTGTGCTTGATGATATTGCGTTTATCAGCTCTACATTGGCTTCTAAATCAGACTTGCCGGGGTGATTTGGTAAACATGCATTGTGCAAATTAGCTTTACACCAAAACAGCATTTCTGAGTTTATTACTTGCAACTTACAGAGGCAACTTGTCTGTTGTTTTGCACAAGTTGAACAAACAGCATTTTTATATTTCGCCTTAGCTTACCTTGGAAAGCCTCCCAAAAGAAAATAATGTTTCTTGTTAAACTGAAAACCATCCTGCTTAATTAATGCATTTTTTGTAAATGATTTATTAGAAATCAGCCAGAAAATGAATCCAACTAACTCACTCTAGTCCCAGATATTCTGGTATATACTATAAAATGAGACTGCTGCCACAGTAAGTAGAGTACAGTATGTGATTTATATATGGCATAAAGAAGTAAAGTTGTCTATTCCCTATTTCTTCTCTCTCACCTAGCAGGAAGTTAGAGTATTTCATGCGTAGACAATGTAGCCAGAAGGAGTGTTTTGACTGATCGCAATTTTCTGTTTCTGGTCTTTCTACGCTTCCCTGTTCCACTTTGTCTTTTCCCCTTACCGAGCAGGAAGGCACACTGCCTGTGGTAGACTATAACCACTCCATACTGCAGCTGGGACGACAGGTAGAGAGAGAAGCGAGGCTTCGGTAGGTTGGGTTGAGGTGGAGGAACCTGAGCTGTCACATAGTCCAAAATGTCCCCGCTGTAAACATTTAACAAAATTCATTTAAAAAATGTAAATTGTATTCTCTCGAACAACTCGCACTGGATCCCTAAAAATATTGTACAAAATGTTTAAATTCAAAGAAGTAATAACACTATTGTACTATTGCTACGATAATGCAAAGAGAAATTACATCTGCTTACCAACTCTTTACCTTCTCTTTTACCTTCAAACTCTAACAGGTGAAAATACCTTCACACCAAACTAGTGAAGAGTGCAGATTGCTTCAGAGCATGCTGCTTAAGATGCATCGCAGCCTAAATACAATTAAAAATCATCTATATTACCAAGTAATATAAGGCTGACAAAGTGATATGTGTGCAGCTGATGGTTACAAAAACAACTACAAAAATCATAAATACATATATAACAAAAAAAATAAAATAAAATGTATCTGGCAAAACGTACTTTAATCAAATGTATCTTGCTAGTGACAAAACCAGACAGATAGGCTAATATTAGCCATTTGGCTGTGGATATTCTTACCATGTTCGCTTGACATTGACTTTAAGAAGCTCTCTGCGAGTGACCCTGATACCTCTGGTGGCTGCTAACCTGAATAATAAAACACATTTAGAAAATTTAGAAAAGATCTTTAGCTGAAAGTCTAACCTGTCATGTAGCTATTGCCAAAGATTAGCTTCTTGTTGTAACCATTAGTAGCTAAGTCAACAGGCTTGCTAGCTTTGGAGGTACAAGCTAATGAACTTCTTTCTTCTTTTTTACTTACCAAATTGTGGAAAAACATCCAGTATGGCGGTGGAGGACGTTTGGATAGTAAAACATGTTTACCCTTTCTATATATAACAGATACCTAGAGGAAACAGGTTAAGATTTAGGAATATATGATGATATATTTGATCGAATATGACGATAAAATATTATAACCTAACGGCTCCACGATTTCCCCGCGTAAAATCGCACTGGACCAATCAGTTTGCAAGATTCATCACATTGAACGTAAACACTCATGATGCATTCAGGCAATTTATGAAAAATCTGAAATATTTTACGCAATAGTGATTTAGGAAGTTAGAAAGACCTGTGAATAACGAAACAAGCTTTACATTTGTCCTTGGTCCTTGTCATTTCCTTGAGTATTTCCATTTTATGCTACTTTATATTTAGTACTTATTTAAACATTTATACAGTAAATTGTACTTTTAACTCCACTACATTCACACACCCACCACCACTGGATAAATGTAGATAAATAGACACTCATTATAAATATTTATATGTTTTACAAGAAGAGACAAAAAGATTTTGACACATATGTAGCATGTTCCAAAAGATAAATAAACAATTAACACAGTAACACAGGATTAAAGCTTTGAAAAGGTATTTTCATGTCACTGTGTCTTTAAACTTGGATACTGTGTCTTTCATGGATATATTTTGTTAATTATTTTAAAATATACTCATTTTGCTTTAAAGGGAAAGGGAAACTGTTCGATTTTTATTTTTTATTTTAATATCAGTTTTAGTAGCGTAAATATTACAGTTTGTATTTTTACTCAGTTGAAAGGAGATGAAAACGTGGCGTCACCCTCCTTACGGGTGGTGGTGAATGATTGGCCACGCCTCTGTGCGCGAGGAGGCAGGCTGTAACGTGAACGTCGGGTGGACGAGTCTTATTGAAGCTGCTTAGTGAACAAACTACGGCAGGAAGAAAAGCAGTCTGTAGGTCTTTGCTTACACACCTTTGACAGAGCATTCCCTTTAAAATGGCGTATCACAGTCCGTATAAAGCTCCCCCGCACATCAACGCTCCTCCGGACCAGGGTTTTCTGTGGAATATCTTTCAGAGGTGAGTGGGGGAAAGGCGGGTTGTTTCGCTGCCTGTGTCTCTCACTCCGCTCCGCAGTGAAAACTGCTGTCGTTCGAGGCGCGGAGAGGAGGACAGTGTGGCTGGGAGGTGGTGACACAAGATATTTCATTGACAGCTCGTCTTTGTGTCTTTACTCTTCGTGTCCTTGTAACTATTTTGGCCGAGAGCAGTGTTCCGCAGTCAACATAGTGATTCGTCAGTTCTAAGGTTACCTCTCAGTTGCGGAGCTTCCTGGAAATACTATTGCACACTGTACAACACATAGCAATACGTCACCCAGATGGTCACATTAAAACACATTAGATTAGTATTGGTCTGCTCTTATCCTAGCAGTGTCAGAGCTTTATTATTGGCGTTCCGTTGTCTTGAAATGAAATCACAAGCTCGATCAGTGAACTGTCTTCTACAGCAATGAGAGTTTACAAACTGGAGTCCAAGGACCTCCAGAAGTCCTTGATTTCTTTAGTTCTTGGTTCTTCTTGCAAAAGAGAGATTTTGTTTTTATTTCAAAATACAGATGGAATATTTCATGAAATAATCATTCTAGTGTCAGAGCAACATTTGCACCATCCCAGCAGTGGACGACTCTCTGATGATGGGGTTTCCTAAACAATTCTGACAGTTGTGTGTCTATATGACGCAGTTTGTATCTATTTATGGGAGGCTGACATTAATACATTGGATAGCTCTGTCCAACATTATAACCACACTATAACTAACCACTATTCATTGTCCTGAGCTGATGTTACAGTATCAGTGGAAGCTTTCAACCAATGATAGTCATCTATTTCACCATAGCCTGAGTCAAAAGTATGTCAGTCAGCATCTAAGAAGGTCACAGTAGTAGACAGAGAGGGGCATAGTTGATATGCTTTTGCCCCTGGTAGTAGTAAGCTATAGAGTTATGTAATACTGCAGAGGATTTTTCCCCCCCTGCTGTTTTGCTTTCTCACAACATTCAGATTCAATGCTGCACGCATTACAATGCTTGAAACAACCGTAACACATTTTTTTAATGTATGGCGCAAAACCCTTTAGAAACCAGGGTGGATGTGTACACACACGCAGACAGCCACTTCTGACTATCATGACTGTGGACACATGGAGTCATCATCACTTTAGGTCATACAAACACAAGAATATGACTTTCATGAACACACACACACACACACACACACACACACACACAATCGTCTCTCACATGTGTGCTGCGCTGCCCCATCTGCTGCCTCTTGGGGGAAATCTGGCAGAGCAGTGCTGGAATTCCCTCAGTCATGTGATCAGAGTCAATAGAGCGGGAGGCTTCTCAATCCCTGTGACTTGCACACTATGACTCACCCGACCCGCTGTTTCACTGTCTTTGTTAATCCACTGAGCCTGAAGTCACACTTTGTAACTCTCTTGATCCTGTTCAGTCGTGGCAGGAGAGGAAATGCAGTCACTCATTCTCAAAGTGTTTTGCACAGTGAATGGTGAAGGTAGACTGCAGCCGCGCTGTCGTCGGCCTCCATATGTTGTCTACTTTTTTTTGTGGATAAATTCAATTCCGTGACTTAGCGCTAAATGAGTCACAAAGACGTGATTCTGTCCTGTTTTGTCAGTGACGTTGGTTTGGCAAACATGTTTTGCACCCAACCTCGGGCTTCGAGTTTGTTTTAGGTCAACAATGCAGACTTGTTGCTATGCCAGTGACCCGACGTGTGTTCTCTGAGTGCCACCACTGGGCGAATAGTGAACATTTTGGAATGGCAGCATATTCAAATCAGAACGTGTAGGAAGGACATTTAGTTAATCTAGAATAAATGAACAGGAGTGAGGGAGATTTTTACAGACGATTAATTTTACATGCAGTAAAAGTTGATGGCATGACTGAAACATGTGGAACCAGAAACAGACCCATGATTTGATCCACAACTTAGAAATACAAAAAGTAGTAGCAATGGAAACTGACTGTTGGCAGGATTTCCTTGGAAGGTTTTGTGAATGCAGCTTTAATTTGGAAGTTTTTTTTCCCGCTATGGGAGCGCCTTACTTTTGGACCCTTAATGTGGAAAGTAGGACGTCCCTTGTTCCGCAAGCCATATTCTTACCCGGTTGCTTAATAGGAAACAGTGAAACATGGGAACATCTGAGCAGAATAACTGACTCAGCCATGGCGTTTTTTGCCGTCCTGCTGTTTCACATGCAAGCTCCGTGTCTGGCAGCGTGAGGATGGAAACGCCATATGTTTTAACTCGTGTGCTGCAGGCGAGAGGGAGTTTTAATGGTGGTTTCACTTTTTCAGCTCGCTTTACTTGAAGGTAACTTTACCTGAGGCTAAGAGGGGGGGTTAGTAAGAGGAAGACGAGAGGAGAGCTCATACTGTAAACACATACTTCTTTGAGTTAATCTATCAGTGTTTGGTTGGGAACACCTCACCTTCACTGTGACAAAGCTCTCATTTACGGCGGCGTGCTGAGAGCTGTTTTTCTCCCCCCTTATGTTTGCTTTTCTTTATTTAGGTGGGGGGAGTTGAAGCTAGAACACACAGCCATGTAGAAAGCTGAAGGCAGCAGTCATGGAGATATGACTGCACATGCAAGTGTCACAGCTGTGGGCAGAGGCCCAGCCCACAAGCTCAGCACTGGGCCAGTCCTGTGTTGGTGTTTTTTTTACGTAGGAGGGTTCCCCGTCTCGTCCCCTCCCTCTTCCTCTCTGCTGGTATTGACAGAGCTCTATGTCGACAGGTTGGGCCACGCAGGGTGCTAAGGAACAACTGAGTCACTGGATGTTTGACTAAGCTACATTTCAGACTGTGAGGCCATCCTCCAGCAGCCTGTCAATGTTTTAATGTCTCTACATCTCTAAGAAGGACATTTAGCTGAGTTACGGCTGACTTTTGTGTATCTATTTTAATAGTTACATTATCAGCTGCCTTGTATTTAGGGAGATGGTTTAACAATCCAAATAATCCCTTTACAGCTTTAATTTTGTCATGTAATGCATTTTAATCAGAGGGCGTTTCCCTCAGGCTTGCTCATTCATGACCTAAAACTGCTGGATGTTGGTGAGGAGCTGATGACAGGTCCAGAAAGTATTTCTAAGCTTTGCTTTGACTCTGATCCAACACAAGAAGAAAGACTCCACTTTTACAGATGCCATAAAAAGTTATAAAAACACCTCACTGCACTAATCCGTCCATCAGTTTCTTGGCATTTATTCAGTAGTATAGCGGGTGTTCGATAGAGAAGACAGACATCTTATTAGTTTTAATTGTTCCACTAATTCTTTCAGCTCTAAACCCCAGGTCCTGGACAGGGTGAATAATAGTAATAAGATTTAAGTAAAGTTTATTTTATCATCATGTGTATATTACATTTTCTAATTTTACTTTATTTGATGAATATAATACAGATACAGACAGGCAGAATCAAACTGGGGACATTATGGTCATCTGGTGTTAACCACTTAGCCAGTGGACATCCATGTAAGCTCTGTTATGTGTCTCCTTGGAGAAGACTTCTCTAAAGCCTTAGGCTGTTTTTTAGTTTAGTTTCACTTTTAAAATATGTTGCACTGTCTGAGATTTTTGCAAGCTGACACTATTCTGGTAGCGCTACGAGGAAGTCGCTCGGTTGCCAACATTCACTTTCACCTCGTTGTCTCAGGATCAACACACGTGCTCACAGAGTTTGCCTGGCAGGTCTCAGGGGAGCTCCTAGCGTACAGGCTGCCTTGTGTGTCCTGATCACAGTGCTCCATTCATTCTCAGTGGACTGTTGAAATACTAACACGCGCTCAGAAGGATCAGGTTTCAGCTGACAAGTGTTGATGCCCGCTCCCATTGTGTGCTGGATTGTGTGGGTGTGTGAAGTGGTTAATGCAGGCGGTATCTAATCTGTGTTTTGCTCCCCAGGGTCGACAAGGACCGGAGTGGAGTGATATCAGACTCAGAGCTTCAGCAGGCCTTATCGAATGGTATGTGTCAGTATCTGACTGCTCTGCCACTCCCCTTTTTGTTTCTTTCTCCTTATATCTCCTTTTTTCTGACCATTTGCACTCTGATCTCCCCTTCCTCATCTCTCATTCTCCTTTCCTCTCTGCCTTTTTCCTATTTTTATTACTCCCTCTCTGCCTATTTTTTCCGCCTCCCTGCCATCTCCTCGTTACACACCATTGCTCCCTGCCACTCTTTGATTTAAGCAACTGCCAAGCCTAAGCAGAAAATGGATTGTGATTTTTATTTTTATCCTAGAGTGTCAGGTGAGCTGAATAAAAATGAATGGAGATTTATTTTTGTCCCGGGACAGCAGAGATGCAGGTGAAAAGTTTATCAGTCTAGCTTCAAAGAGAACACTTCAGTATGCCTCAGTGTCCCTGTGATGAGAGCCGACTCAACAGTGTAACAGCGGTGGGTGAAATTGTGTGAGTGTGGACTGGTGTGACAGACGAGAAGAAAGCTCCAAGACACTCTTTTAAACCATTAGCATGTCTGCCTAACGAGCTTAATATCTACAGTGGTTAACCTGCTTACTACAGTAGTAATTCAGCATTACTTCTGAGGCCAGTGGCTTTTCATACTACATTATTTTGTGGGGTTACTGGTAAAAAAAAAAAATCCCTGTTCAGGACTAACTTTTAACTGTCGTATTTTCCCACTGTGTAGAAGTCTGGATGCTGCTCTCAGCGTAAGCTAATGTTAGCGGCTACAGGAAGACTTGTTGGAAACAGTCAGTCCAGACTGAATGTACAGTGATTATTTTAGCAGATAATGATCCAATAACATATGCCCGGGATCGGCCCCGGCACCGATCTTAAGATCAGCTCAGGACATTGTTGTTCCAACAATCACTAAGAATTTCAAGTAAATGTGCCCCTGTTAGCATTATAACTGTATTTACTGTGCAGGAAAGGAAAGCTTGACAGGCGAAACAACAGTAACCAAGGGGGCGGGGCATTTGTAATCCAGCAAGGAGTGTTTTCTGTGCTGCAGAATGGCAGTTCGTCTGAGGAAGATGGAAGACTGAGAAGAAATAACTCAAAAAATCAGCACGCAAAGGACCCAGGGAGAGAACATGAGAATTACTGCTGCTGTGTAGCTCAGGAGGAGGAGGATTCAAACAGGATTATAAGTTCAGTTCCCACTGGAGCCTTGTAAACAAAGCAAAGAAAGAAAGAAAGAAAGAAAGTAGGCCTATACTTGTGATTCTGCAAGGCAGTTTGTGGACCAGTGTTGAATAAATGATACAGATCATGAATCTGCGCAAATCCCGGCACGTGAAGTCAGTTTTACGCTTGCTTGGCTCGAGAGGAGCAATAGGCAGATGGTAAAATATCTGTTTCATGCCCACACGCAACACTGCACCATGCGTCGCTTTCTCGACCTTGCTCACAATGAGACAGCATGGTTGAAACATGGTGATAATTAATGAGACGCGTATTTCAGAGCGCAGTTTGCCCAGAAACTGTAGCGCATGTTGATGTTTGGCTTCTCATTAAAATATAATGTGTTCTCCATCAAGTTCATGGCTGGATTGCTCATGCAGCTTTTCAAAGACTTTTGAACAGATTACTCCTCCTCAGAAACCCTCTTTTTTTTGGGGGGCACTTCAGAGCAGAAAGTAAAGTGTAAAGTGTTGAAGCCGGCAGCAACAGCAGCAGCAGCAGTGAAAGAAGCTGTTATCAGGCTGCGCAGTGGCTTTGACTCAGCATACTGATTAGTGTGCTAGTGTGTTTGCCGCATGCATGAATGAACACGTGTGTTCTTACTATGAACACATGCAGTAACTTACTATGGCCTGAATGCAGACAAACATACTAGTAGTAGTAATAAAGTAGTAGCATTTTGTTTTTTTACAGACTTGGCGTGTTTGTGGGTATGTGTTTGTCTTCAGCGTTGTGTATTACACGCACCTCGCTGTGTGTGTGTGTGTGGTGAACGGCAGGTTTTCTCCGGTCCGGTCTCCGCCAGTTCATTATAGGCTCACTGTGATCTGAAACGGAGCCAGTGAAGCTGAACACACTGCACCCTGTCCTGCAGTTCACTTGCTAAAGCCACCAGCCCTGCCACTGCCTGTCGTGGCTCTACTGACCCTGCAAATGCTGCTTTTATTTATTCACTTTCACACCATCAACCGAGCGTCGTCTGCCACGTTGTCCCTCTTGACCTCATCTACCTCTTCTTTTCCTCTCTCCTTTTTTTTCTACTGTGAGTGCACGTCTGAGTATCAAGGCCCCAGAGGCTGGGGAGCGAGGCAGGGGGATGTTTGGGCTTTGCGGATGCTGTTTGCACTCCTCTATCCTCTTCTGTTCCTGCACTATCCTTGTCTTCTTCTCATCTCTACTCTCAGTACTCTGCCTTCAATACCTGTCTATCTGCCAGCCTTCTGCTCCATGTTTCTGTCCTACTTTGAGGAGGTGTCCATATTAACACGTCCTTTAATCTTTTGATCAGAATCTTTAAAAACAGTATGTATTTCAAAGTGAAAAAAGCCGCCAACAGCGCAGGATGTTTTGAATTGTTCCTAATTGTCTTTTATCAAATGTTTTGCTGTTTGTTAGGCACTACGGTCACTGTGAAGAGTCACTTTTTCTCTTGTTACAAACTGCATTATAGGTGTGACATTGTCTCCTCTTGCTGGCAGATTATTCTTTTGCTTGTATTAATAACAAACGTACACAAACCACAGTACATGACTGGATGACACTTCAAGATGGACTTCATCGCTTTTTATCTCTCCTCTCATCTCCTCTCCTCTCGTATCTCCTTTTCTATTCTAGCCTCTCCTCTTTTATCTCTCCTCTGCTCTCTCTTATTTCATCCCCCCATTCCTCAGGAGGATATGGCACAGACTCAGCGCCTGCTGTGTCCTCTGTCTGTTTGTCCTCTCTCACTCTAACTTTCTCACCACATCTCTCACCCAAGCTTCTTTACTTTTTTGACTCTTTCTCTCTATTCGCCCTCCCTCTTCCCTTCCCCTCCCTCTTTCCATCCCTCTCTATCAGTCTTGGGTGTGAGAATGTATCATCCCTGATGAGACACTGATTGGCTCTGTGCCGCTGTGTATGTGCATGTCTGTGTTGTGTGTTATGCCTTGTAGCTGTGCCACTTGCTACAAATAAATATGCAATGTTTTGGTCTCTCTTTGCTCAGCAGTGAGTAGACATCATACCAACTTGGCATCATGCTCCCCCACTCCTGCGCACACAGATTTATACTGCTTCTTGACTTATTTATTTAAGTGTGTAGGAGCGGTAATAGCCACTAAAATTGCTGACACGATAGAGAGAGCACAGGCTCGCAGTCTCACTCAGAAAGACATCTCGGCTTTCAGCGTATTTGTGTTTAATTTCAAAATGGGAGAGATGTTTTTTCTAAATTCACAGAATAGCTTTTCGTGTCTCGATAAGAGCACATACATTTACCAACCACACTCTATACAGTAACCTATACATGTAAATATATGATTTAAATAAACACATCATGACTCATTGGTTACTGACTATTACTACTGTTTTATGAGTGCTGGTGTTTTTAGAATTTCAGAAGTGGAAATCCAAGAGAAAAGTCAACTTATAACTATGATGATGATTAGGCTGATTTGAATGATTGTATGTGAAATAACGCAGTAAGGTACATAGCTGAAAATGTGGGCTTTGTGTGTGAAAGTCTATGTCCATCATGTGTGCTTGCATTATGTCAAGTGTGTTTGTACACATTTCTCAGTGAGCTCCAGCAGAGCCGTTACATGTGTGCGTCTACAGTGCGGTCAGTTCACTCTGTTTTTCCATCAGCCTGCCTCTCTCCTCACATCCCCTCCTCCCTCCTCCTCTCTTCTCTCTCTCTCGCTCTCTCTCTCTCCACCTCACCACCGGCAGTTGGGCTCACCAGTGAGAGAGCCTAGTGTGTTGACTGGACAGAGGGTGTATTGTCCTAATTGGCCTTCGGACGCACATGCAAACGCACACAAACATCTCGACCACACTGAGCAGTTCACACTGGGCAGCCGCAGTCTGTCTGGCATACACTGGTGACCTCACAGCTAGCTATTGGTGTAAAAAGTGTGTGTGTGTGTGTGTGTGTGATAAATCAGTGTGGCAGGAAAGGTCACAGCTTGTTCTCCTTTTCTCTGCATTTGATCATTTTTCTGATGGCTTTAATGCTGGAGCAAAATTTATGCAGATGTTTCAAAAAGATTTCGGGTGACATCTTGCAGATTCATCTTGAAATGTAACATTTTGAGATACACAATGCCACATATACCATGTTCCCTTTCTAATTTATGTGGAAAGCAAGTTTCATTATCTTAAAGATCATAGTCATGGTTACATTTGACTTTTTACGGATTTGTGTGGTCAGATCTGAGAACAGTAGAGCTAGACCGTTAAATCAGCCTTATATACTGGCTGCTATTATCTTATTGCACATATGTCTGTATCAGTGTATACATCTGCCTGTAAGAAAAAAAAAATTGCACTACAGAAATATCAGAGATGTGTTTGAGGTTTTGAGATCACTGACAACTAGTTCATATTTCAGCTGTAAAATGTCCTACTTGGTAGATATATTTGTCACGGTACCTTAAACCCCCTCCCACTAATTTAAGGCGCCCTTATTTTAAAATGTTATATATTATTTCGTGTAGAAGCGTCTACAGCCATGCCAGCGGGTTAGGAACCCTTAGGAACAGTGGTGATTTGAGCTAATGCTAACGTTAGCATGCTGACATGATCACTGTGACAATGCTAACATCATAGATTGCTAACATGCTGATGTTAAGCAGGTCTGTTTACCTTGTGCACTGTCTTAGTTTGGCACGTTAACATTTGCTAATTAGCCCTGAACACAAAGTACAGCTGAGGCAAATTGTGTCGTTAGTTTTGCATGCATTTGATCGTAGTATTGAACATGATAAAAAGCCAGGGGACACAATAATTTAAAATGATAGGGAGTATTTGAACCAAATTTGGCAACAATCCAATAGCTGTCAAGACTATTGATTAAAAACCAAGAATTTCAACCCTAATTGTGGCGCAAGAGGAAAAGTCAGGGGGTCTCCAAAGTCAATACGATTCATCCTCTGGGCAACATTCATTTCTGTACAAACTTTCATGGCAATCCATCAAATAATTGTTTGAGCTATTTCAGTCAGGACCAAAGTGATGGACTAATCGCCAGACTGACACTGCCACGTGGTGAGCCACAACCAGTAGTGTGGCAAAAACATTACACAAGAAATAGCCCCGGGTGTTTTTGCCATGTAGTAATGATGTCATAAACGTGCGTCAGGTTAACTTCAGCGTGGAGAGATCAGACCACACAAGTGGATTATTGTATTACTCATTAGTTCTGTTATGGTCAGCACTGGTGGAAGTGTCTGGCAGGGTTTATGCCAGTTAATCAGCGTTTACAGTTAGTGAAGCACATTCCATAGCTGCAGTATCATTTCTAAAATACTATTAGCAGTTAATACAGTAGTTTTCACCGATGCACTTATTATTCTTTGTGTTTGTTGCTTCAGATCAGCACTCCAAAAGATTGCGCAAGATTATAGATTCTGGCCCTAACCCCAGCAAGAGCCGCAAGCCTGGTCCCAGAACAGCTCTACCAACAGTTCCAGACAGCCTCACCCATCAATAAAACAAACCAATGAAGAGGAAGGCAATGTCGAGTGTCTTCTTTGAATACTGAAGTAAAATCTGCAATATATATTTGGCATCCCCCTTGAGGTCTTGAAGTAATTTCTGCACCTTTTGTCATTTAAGAAGAAGAAGAATCTTTTTCAAAGATGAAATATAAAATCTAGGTGAGAATAAATCAACAATAAAACAAAGTTTCTATGTTCTATTTTTTTCTTGCAACCTTTTTTTATTTAAATGAGGTCCTGTCACAGCTCGTATGGCTCTCACTGCAAGCTTGCTCCCTGCTGTTAAAGCTAAACAGGGAGGGAAACAAGCGGTGAGGAACAGCACAGTGTGAAAAAGGCTCCACACTATGCCATGTCACATTCTGCGGATGCTGTTTTAGGGTCTGCAGATAGAGTTGCAGGGAGGACTCTTAGGTCAGCAGAAGTGGGCTAGAGAGTTCAGGTTACTGGAACAAACTACTGAAACGCAAAATATTTTGTGCTCTTTCTCATCTCCTCGTGTCTCTTCTGTTTTGTTGCCTTTTCTCATCTGGATATCCTCCTCTTATTGTTTTTTTCTCTTCTCTTTTATGTGTTCTCTCATTCTCGCGTCTTAACTCCTCTTTGCAGCCCCCCCACCCTCCTCACACACTTGTCTTTATTTCTGTTCCTGAACTGTCGGACCTCTGTAATAAAATGAGGTGCTGACTCTGCAAGGATTTAGATGCCCTGATAAATCTGTGTCTTGAGAGTGCAAAGGAGGCTATAAAGTACAAACACCCTGCTAAACTAAAGCCCAGTCAGTCTTTTTCTGACCATATGAATGACGGGTACATTCACATATGATTGGAGAGTTCGTCCTGGAGAAGAAAAATGACTCTTTGGCCCTGAGGGCTGACAAACTCTCAAAATCTGGCAACTGCAGTGACAGCATCCTCCCTCCCCCTTAAACAACCAATGTATGATTTGCAATGACACCTCAGCAGGAAACCTCCCTACAGGGGCCCTGCGACCTGTCCAACTGGCATGATTCCTTTTGCATGAACGTTGCAGGTTTTTATTGTTCTTTACATTTATATTTTATCAGGGTGAATATTTGGAATGATTTTGTGGTGATGAACGCTGGTTGGAGGGGCACCCTGGGAATTTTTCCCCGGGGGGCCCAACAGACTAGAGAATGTGTAGAGTATGTCATCCACTCCCTCCTTAATGTGATCTTTGGTGCTTCTATCCTCCTCTCTTGTGAGTGCATTGTTGGTGTGGGCGGCTCCTGTGGGAGCTGAACATAAAACTTGTTTCACTAACAAAATGTCAGCCAACACAACAGGAGGAATGGAGGTGGCTAAATATTACAGCAGACTATAGATGTAAGATAGATCATATATTTCTAATGTAGGCAAACTTGCACTGCTTCCATTAAATATCAGAAATCATTTTAACATGTTAAATGACCACTTAATGTTCCTGATGCATAATCTAAGTTCGTCTGATGTAACTTTATTTTCTGTTCCAACCACTAAACTAAGTATAGACACTATAATAGTCTCACTGGACTGGTATGTTTTTAACTGGTGTTCTTCTGTCTCACAGGCACATGGACTCCTTTCAACCCAGTGACGGTGCGCTCCATCATTTGTAAGTAGCTGCTGACACTGACCAACTCATTTTTGCACAACTGCCTGTTGTTCTCGGACTGCGCAAGGTGTTTATTTGCCTCCTCTCCATGACAACCAGATAAATTCATTATGTTTTGAGCCATCTGAGGGCGGAAACCAACTTATCTTTGGCCTCAGTAACTGCTGCTCTAGTAGAAACATGTAGTCGTCAATAAATGGAGGAGCAGAGAGCCGCTGGAGGAAATGGGGAAAGTTAGCTGAGGTTGCCTCAGACTCCAAATATTGATCTGTTTACACTCTCAGGACCGTTGCTGAGGTTAAAAACTTTAAACTAGCAGCTTTCTAACTGTTCTATTGTAGGTCAGACTGTAGCTCAACACAAATAAAGCTAAATATGTTTTTGTACTTTTTCTCCTCCTTTGGAATGTGGCTGATTCATTTAAAACAAATTTTTTTTTTACTTAAAACTCTTGGCACATTTTATGCTATTGCCTCCAGATTAGACACAAATATGTAAAAAAACAGCCCATCTTTCTCCGGGTCTCATGTATACTTTGCTCCCTTTTTGTCGTGTGACTCGCAGCGTATATCCCTATAATTCCATCGCCTCCCTTTCCCACTGTACCATGCTCAGTAAATCCATTGTTTAATAGTCCCCCAGCAAGAAGCATATCCTGTGATAACACTCCCTTTGTTGGGAGGTAATTGGATTGAACCGCACAGGGATGAGGAGTGGAGTATTGGTGGGGGGATCAAGCAGTTTTCTTTCTCTGTTATGAGTCAAGAGTTAGTTTGAGATGCATTTTAAATGCACAGCCCTTTAAAACTATATGTGGTACCACTTTTACATTCCGAGCCATGTGTGTGCGTGTGTGTGAGTGTATGAGACAGGGAGTAGGTTGTGTCTTATACAATATACCTCATTCTCGACCCCCCACCCTCCTCAGCCATGTTCGACAGGGAAAATAAAGGCGGGGTGAACTTCAACGAGTTCGCCGGCGTGTGGAAGTACATCACAGACTGGCAGAACATCTTCAGGACCTACGACAGGGACAACTCCGGCTTCATCGATAAGAACGAGCTCCGACAGGCGCTGACTGGATTCGGTGAGCAGCAAAGTATGCTTGTGCATTTCAATTTGATGAATGTGGTGGAGGGCTCAATGGCTGTCTCCAAGAATGTCCTGTCTCCGGGTCAAAAGGTCAGATTCTGTCTTTTTAGTAGCTCTGTGTATGTTTTGAATAAACCAGCATCCCATTGGAAATTGTTTGTTATTAGAATAGTTTGGAATTCTATCCTTAATTTATACTCACCGCTCATGTAGTAAATACAATCAGCCGTACCTTTTATATTGGACATGCAGCTCCAGCTTGCCATTTATAATGCAGTGCAAATAATATAAAGCAATGCAATGTTTGAAAAAGCAATTTGCCGTCTGCTACAGCCTCATGTTAGCTTTGGCTGGACAGTGGTGGCTGTTTTTGCCCTGAACAAGGGTTTTGAATGGGTCCTCTGCTGATAACAGAAACTGCGAATGAAAAATGAAAAGTTGCATTTTAGAGATATTAGAATATCTCTAAAACTCTAAAGATTCCCCCAAACTGTTCAGTCTGTTTGACTTTGCATGATTTCTGTTTCTGCCTGTGATTCAGCGTGAAGTGTTTGCACTGTCTGAAGCTGTCTACAGCTAAATCCCTAAAGGCTTTTTGTTTAAGTTCAGTAAATGCCAGAAGAGCTATTGTGAATATGTTGTTGAAATTGTTGCTGACAGTATATATTCAGTTAAACCTGGGGTAGGGGCTCAGTGCACAGTATGTATCACACTGGTGGTGGCAGTACTGTGAAGAACACCTTTCATTCCACACTAGCTCGGCACCAATCGATGTCGAAATGTTAGCCTTCACTTGAAAGTCCTCACATGGCCAGGCTTTTTTTGTGCTTGAGAGTTGCCCCCTCTCGCAACTGAGGAGCTAAATCTATGTCCAGTGTGGTGTTAACATCTTATTTGCTGTTGTGTGCAGGATATCGTCTATCGGATCAGTTCTACAACACGCTGATAGAGAAGTTCGACCGCCAGAGAAAGGGACAGGTTGCCTTCGATGACTTTATCCAGTGCTGTATTGTACTACAGGTAACAGATTTTCACCAAATCAAAATAAACTATGATTTATCATTCCCCACACGTACGCGCATACATGTGTATAGGGTGTCCTCTTGAATTCATAAGATTCAATAATGCATGTTTAAGAAACATGTTAGTCTTCCCTTTTTAGATTATTAATCTCTCGAGGAAGAGTCACTTGAGCCTGTATATTTCAGTTCAGCCATCTCACACGCATACAATTATAGTGGAAGCTGTCAAGTGCAACTATAACCTTTCACTAATACAGTACACCAGGATAGTAGGTGTCAGCCGTTCACTTTGTTTGGCGTTTTTTTCAGACCTATATTTAAATGAGTGATTTTGTGTTGATAAAGAATACACGCACTTAAATAATTCAGTGACCCAGTGTTGAATGTCTGTTAACTATGGTAGTAAATGCATGAAATGTGATATGATGCTGTTATCAAATCGTAACCCTTAGATTTGACTATTGTTCCATTTTTTCACCACAGAGGTTGACTGATGTGTTCAGGAGGTACGACACAGACCAAGATGGCTGGATCCAGGTTTCATATGAACAGTATCTATCCATGGTCTTCAATATAGTATAACGCACACGGATCACCACAGAAGAGCACAACTGAACACGACTGTGCCAAAGCTACCGGCACCTCGCAGATGTCTGCCATGATGGACACTACAAGATTTTTTTTTTCCAACCTAATTTTTAGCCCCAGTTAGGCTGTTTTACACTCATTTATAAAATGAATACAAGAAAACCTAAAGGAACCTTTTAGGTTTTTGAGGTTGTAATACCCTCCAGATGACAGTATTTGCAGAGAGCAATTACAACTACTAGAAGTATTAAAAAGAAAATCTTGTAGTGTTTTGTTTGATGACCAATTGGAGCTACATCTGTGTTGGGGTTGGGGAATATTATGGACAAATCCTGTCTCCGTCTGTCTGTTATTGTCAACAAACTTTTTAATGTCTTAACTTTAATTGATACAATTAAAAATAGATTAAAATAACTATGTTGAGAGTACAAAGGATGCATTGTAAATCTGATTTAAAATGCATTGCATGCTTTTCAGGGAAATTTAGCCCTACGTTGAAGCATGCTTTCCCTTTCTCTTGTCTTTTCCTCAGCCCTATGTTGCTCAAGGCCATGTTTACAAAAACGGTAAAAGCAGGTAATGTTCTGCTTTGAGATTCAATGACATGCCAGCTTACATGCCATATTTGTACAAACTTATTTTTAACAGCAACTCTTTAAATGTTAGAACATGTTATAATTTTTGGTAGAAGGTAAGCATAATGCCTTTTTAGTCTGGCTTATTTTATGTGCATGATGCCTTAAAATGTGTAAAAACAACACGAGAGAAATCGTTTATTAAAAAAAACTGAAAATCTTTTGTGGAGTTGGTCATTTCATAGGAGCACAGAGCCACGTTGCATTGCGGGGGGGACGCAGTTGTCCTGCAAAGTGGCTCAATGTCCCCCTCTGCTGCACGTTCGTAGTTCTTCCCACTGCAATGCACCAATATGTGTCCCAGAACCTTGTGCCTTGTTTTTGTTTCTGTGGGGGACTATAAACGTGTTGCGCCTTCATGTCAGAGTTCTGTAGAAGTTAGCTTGCGTACTTGGCAGTAACTCACTAATGCTAGTGTTTTGTTTTAAGATTGAATATTTTGAACTGCGGTAGCGCTTACATTGTCGATTGTTTTGAGTTGGAGCTTATGTGTTTTTAACGAGTGAGTGTCAGCAATGGCGCCGAGACATTTTCGGACGTTGACATCAATTTTAGGGGCTACTTATAAAAGTAAATCATTTGGACCGTCGATAAAAGCGAGTTTGTGGCCAGTACAATCCTACAGCACTGCAACGAGAGGCGACGATACAGGAACAGGTATGTGTGGGGAAACACACAGTAACATAACAATGACTGTAGGAGGCAGCAGATGCCGCCATTATGTCAGACAACGCACTGGACTGGACTGGATCAGGCAATTTGAGTACACGCGAGCACTGCAGAGCGGTCTTCAAATCAAGATCATCGATAACTTCATTTGGAGTAAACACAAAACAGCTCCCTAAACAAGCCAATTATCATTTCCAAGTCAACACAACTGGACGGTTAACTTTTCCTCACAACCTGAACGCTTTTCACCGTTAGCTTACTCGCAGCGTACACGTTGACGGGTCCTAACGGAACAAGCACAGGTGTGACCTATCGTCTTTAATGAGGGCTCGGTTCCGTTAAGTGCCATGTGAGTGAGCCAGGATGGTAAATGGTATGCAGCCATTCTGTTTTCAGTCCCATATTTGGCCATTTTGCTTAATAAATAACCAGTGACTTTATCATAATAGTTGGTTTCTAATCTTTAATCAGTTCATAATTTCAGAGCTATTATTAATCGTTTTTGCAGTTTAAACAAATAGTAAATGCATCAAAATGAAGTGAAACCCTTTTTCAGAAACAGTTAAACTACTAAAACGTGAATGATGTTTAATCTGTGTTGCCCTGCTGGCTCACTGCGTGTTGCTCAGATGTCCTAAAATGTAACAGTACAATAAACTGGCAAACAACACTATAGAAAGGTAATTAAACCGTGGTTCCACTCCCTTGCACACACTGCACTGTGTGATAATTACTTTGAGGTGTAGCAGAGTAGAAAGGGCTGCCTAAAACAAATTGCCTTTTTTTCAATCCTGCCGGGCCTCACTTCACTGGGTTTTGTTTAGCAGTCCCTTCTCCTTCATAATCGCCTGGGTGAACGAGGTTAAAGCATCCAGTGGCCTTGTTTTCCCTTTGCCGTTCTCTCTTGGATGCAGTTGCCTCTGGCTGCGGCTGACAGCTGGATTCCCTGGGATGACCCCAACAAGGTCAGGTCAACTGCCTGCTGTAACCTCAAGCCACAATCACTGTCTGGCGCACACACTTATAAACACACAGTAAGACTGAGCGAGAGCCAAGGCCCTCACCTCAGCCCAGACCATCTCTTTTATTGTTTCGCTGTTTCTGTTCTCCTGCCCGTCCACACACAACCGTTCCATCTCCATCCCTCCTACTGCAGGCGTTAAACTGAATGTCTCTGGGTTTCATCTTTCGAAGTGTTGCGGTCCATCTTGGTCTCTGTCTGTGCATCTTTATCATTCTCTGTCATTAGCTGCGGGACAGACTGTGGTCACAGAGCGCAGGGGGTCCGTGGTTACCGTGGCGATAAACCGCCCTGAGGTGCGTAATGCGGTGAACCATGAGACGGCGAGGCGTCTGCTGGAAGAGCTGGAGGCCTTCGACTGTGACAAAGACTTGAACGTGGCTGTCCTGCATGGCAACGGTAAGAGAATTGTAGGGGTGAGGATGGATGGATGAACATTCGCTCATGTCTTTCTCAAAGTGGCTTCATTCAGGCAGATCTTTACACACGTACTACAGATTGGTTTAAATCTTGAGGGATTTTGTTGCCGGTCACAGGCCAGCATCAGTCCTTTTACTCTTTCCTCTACCTCTCTTTATCTGCCCCTCATTTTTTAACATTTCATCTTTACAACTGCTCATGGAAGTTATTTGGAATATCATGAAAGTCTGACAGCATTACACCTGAAATAAATAGGTCGACAAGTTAGGCAATATGCTTATTTGCTTTCTGGCAGAGATGAGAAGGTTGATGTATGCTACTGCCAGCAGGTTAGCTTAGCTTACTCCAAAGACTGGAAAGAGTGGGAAACAGGTTATTATGAGGAATTGTGCCGGCCTATTTCTTGGCTGGGACAAGTAACTCCACTAGTTGGGTGGCAACATTGCAATGATGGAAAGACTTGTGATTTAGCTTCATGTTTACCATACAGACATGAGTAATATTGATCTTATTTCCCAAAATTTCCAACTATTCCTTTTTTAAAGAGAGAACCAGGGAATTGAAGGCTTTGCCATCTCTTCCTCTCTGTCCTCAGCTCTCAACCCACCCTCTCCCCATCCACCTTCTTCCTCTGCATCTTTTTTCCAGCCTTTGCACCTCCGAGGCCTTAGATCTAGCCGAAATGCAGAGGTGACCAGACTGGTGCGCACACAGAAAAAACACACACACCTGCGAGGCGGCCTGCACTGTGTCAGCCGCCCAAAGCCAAAATCATGCCACAGCTCCTAATACCTCTAAAAATAATCACCACACACACTGAATGAACTCCTTCCCTCAGTGGAAATAATGTCTTCAACCTGGATCAACCTGTCTGCAGTAGAAAGTGCGCTGTGGCCTCAAGAGACACAAGTCGATGCTTTGTTTGGTACTTCAGAGGTTGGAGCCTCTCCAGATGACGGCTGCTGAGTGCCACTAGTCTCAGCTGTGAACAGAAAACGGTGTGTTATAGAGTAATTAGCCCGTGTTAAATGGGTTAGCAATGAGCGGCACAGTAGGTCGTTCCAGCAAAAGTGTCTCTCCTGTGATTCCCACATAGTCTGTAATGTGCTTTTAATCGTCCCACCACACATTCCTGTCGGCAGGTTGTCTGTATTGCTGCTCCACTGTAACAAGAAGACTGACCTTCAGTGGTGATTAGCAGTCTCTGTGTTATAAGATGACAAGCAGGGAGGTTTAAGTTTGGATGTAGCATTTCTGAAAACATAAGGAATCCATTTTGTTCAAATTAGAGCCAAGACGATCACTCTCTCAGCTCTCATTTTTCAGCGTCAACATTTTTTTTTTACTTGTGAAATTAAGAGTAATTGCTTTCTGCAGGTTTTGAGTATGCTGGCGCAAATTTTGAGTGTTTGGGATTTGGTTTTCGGTGACCGTTTGTGGTCGGCCACAATCTAGATGTCACCTCAGCTGTGTCCCTGCAGGCATGTGTTCAGCTGAACTGTAAAGCCTCACCAGTACCATCCCAAAATTGAAACGCACACTTGTCTTATAATAGTGGTTCCCAACGTTTTTAAAATAAAGCAATGTCTTTATGTGACTTAATCAGTTCTAGTTCTGCATGTTATCATTTTTGACAGATTTTTTTTCTCCTCGTTATATATGAAAGGTTTTTCGAGGCTCAAAGTGGTGACGTTTTCAAGTAATATACAGAAAAAAATGGGAAAATTAGAGGAACAACTGAAACTCATGTCATGTTGTGTAGCAAATCATGTTTTTATCTGTTTTACTACCCTGTTAATCAACCCGCCACACCTCCAATTTTTCTTGTGAGCCTTTGCGAGGAGACCTTTTCATTATTTTCGACAAAATGACACTTGAAATCACCCTTTTTAAATTTCAAAAGAGCCACAAGAGACAGCTTAGTCTCCCAGTCATCGCAACATCTCTGATTTAACTGCACCAGTTCAGTTCTAACTGTTCATGTCTGTCTGGCCTCCGAGTTCACTAACAAACCTCCTCTAAGGATTTAAATGATCCTCCATGAATGGATCAGCTCTTCATAGCTTCTGCTCTTTTTTTCCTACCAGGACAAAGGGCTTTAGGGAGCTCTGTCACATCGCTGCACCCATAAACAGCATGACGCACTGTTTTCCTATAATTGCCCTGCGCTGACCCACAGCTGTAATCAAAGCTCTCAGTTGATGGGTGTTGCTGGCACATGTGTTCGTTGTAATCATTTTCATTACTCTTACATTAAGGAGAGGAGGATTTTATGAGTCCCTGCCTGAGACTGTGACATAGTGTTTGTAGGCCTCTTGGGTAATGTTGTAATTACCACATGAATCCAACGGAAGGGGCTGTGGTTGGAGTATGTTAATCTTCCATTAATGAGGATTTTGTGTCTGTGCATATACTGTGTGTGTGTGTGTGTGTGTCTGTGAGCGAGCACATGCATGATCTGTGACTATGTATTGGATTTGGGCTCTTTAGGGAAGAAACACATTTGTGTGCCAGCCAGCCCCAAAGCAAGCTGCTATCCAAATTGCAGCCCTCGGACTCCAGCTCAACTTGTTGTTTTTTTCATCCTCATCATTTTCCCTTCCTCTCTGACTTTCCAGCTGCCATACTTTGTAATTTTGTGGTCTCCTCCAGGAGGGAATTTCTGCGCTGGTTATGATCTGAAAGAGCTGGCCAATCACACAGCCTTCCTCAAATTGGAGCAAGATGTCACCAAGGGTCCCGGTCCGATGGTGAGTGCTGTTTGGGCTGTTTGTGTGTGCTAGTGAGGGTTATATCTATATTTTCATATGATCTTAATGGAGGGCTATAGGTTTCCAGAAAAATATAAAACCAGAAGATGTGGTCAGACATGATTGGGAATATTTTTAACGGTTTTGGAAGACAGGTAGTGGTGAAGATTTGGGTTTAGGGAATGATGATGAATCATGGAAATACCTCTAACTACAGTTTGTGTGTGTGTGTGTTGTGTGTTTGCACAATGTCTTTGCTTCTTGACAAACAAAAAGGATCATAACATAAATGATGTCCTGTGAGCTAGAAAAACTACAGACTTGCATGCTAAGTCTTTGTTAGAGTGGACCTTCCTTGCAGAAAATTATAGTCTGTATCTCGTACAGAATACACAGTGCTTCATTTGTTCAGCTACAGCCAGAACTTGGATCATTTGTTACTCTTTTGTTTGACAGTTTGAGAACGAGATCAGGAAACAAAATTTGGAACATTTTTAGTAGCTAAACCATGGAAGTCTGAGAGGCAAACAAGCATGAAGTGGATAGTGAAAATATAGATCCATATAGACATGCTTCAAATATAACGTACAGTGGCTAAATTCTACAGGAAGCAGTGTTGTACCTAGTTTCACAGTACTCTAGTCTACAGCTTTGCGTGTGTGTGTGTGTGTGTGTGTGTGTGTGTGCGCACGTGTGTTGATAGTAGTAGTAATCCAGTTGTTTCCTCCAGGGTCCATCCCGTTTGGAACTGTCGAAGCCACTGATAGCAGCAGTCAGTGGCTTCGCTGTGGCTGGAGGGCTGGAACTGGCTCTTCTGGCAGACCTGCGGGTGGTGGAGGAGAGCGCCGTCATGGGGGTGTTCTGTCGCAGGTTTGGTACGTCTGACACCTCAGGCTGCTGCTGCCTTTACTGTTACTACAGCTACTACTGACACATTTACACACATCCAGGGCTGCAACTAACAATTACTTTGATTATCGATTTATCTGCCATTTATTAACTCAATAGATTGGATAATAGATATTATTATTATTATTATTATTATTATTATTATAATAATAATAATAATAGAAGGCAAGGAAACCAGCAAATAGTCACATTCTGAACCAAACAGAAGTTGTAGCCACAGAATTTGGCAGATTTATTGTTAATTAATCGTTTCAGTTTTACACATATCCACACCTGGAAGCTGACAGAATGCTACCAGTCTGATCTGTTGGCCACAACAGCTACATTGGATCCATTGGGGGTTCAGGGCCTTGCTTAATGAAAGAGGTGCAAATGCTGCTCGTTCACTTTCTCCACCTGGGTTTCTCCTGCTGCTCCAGCAAGTGAACCAATGACCTTCAGGTCACAAGCTTGCTTCAGTGAGACTTAACTATAAAGACATGTAATTGTTTTCCCTCTACTGCTGCTATTACTTCTGATACAAGCTCTTCTACTAGTAATGCTGCTATGTTTTTATTACAACCATCATTTTAGCTTTTATTTGAGCTAATATTACTTATTAAGGTTTCCTCAAAACTACAACTACTTGAATTACTTCTCTCTACTTGTGTTAGCAGTAGTAGTATTACCTCAACTACTCCCACTACAACTACCACCACTACCTGCTACTGCTGATGTTGAACAGTAGCTTCCACTTGACTCATCTTCTGTCAATATTTATGCTGCTGCTACTTTGCCTGATTCGTTTTGTTCTTCTTGTGATGCTTGTGTGGGCATGTGGTTTCTCTTAGTCATGCTACTGTTCTTTTTACTAATACAATCCTGTCATTACTGGCAGAAGTAATAGGAATAGTTCTACTGCTACCACTGGTGCTGGGGCGTTCTTCTCAGCAGAGTGTCTTTGTTCCGCCCTGCTCCTTCTGTCAGTCCATGAAAGTATCCTTGTGTTTTTCTTTACATCCAAGCATACATCATCTGTCCCCTAATGCCAGGAAGTCTACGCTGTTTCTATTTTTCAACTTTGTTACTCTGTCCTCTGTTATCACCCCAGCCTCCTCTTGTTTGTGTGCGAGGACGGAGTCATAGTGCGATAACACCAGTGACCGTGACCTTTTGGCATCACAGCCAGAGTCTGCTGGGCAGTCTTGATAAGTAGAAGAGGAAGCAACCGACTGCCAGGTTTCCACCGAAGGGCCAAACGGGGCTTACATATTATTTATGTCACACTATTTCCTCATAAACAACATTTTCCTTTCTTGGCGTCTCGTAGCTTACTGGCATGGTTTGCCCGCTGACTCGGCTATAGTTTTAAAAGGACAAGTAGTACTTCTTCTGTAAACACATTGAGCTAATCATGATCCCGGCAAGTCATAGTTGGCTTCACTATTTAAAAGTGGCTCGTGTTGGACCAGCATCTTGTATATTGCTGCCATTGCTTTAGCCATGCTGCTAGAGGGTTTCAAATATGACCACAGTGTTTATAAATACAACTGTTGTACTACAGTTTACTGGCAGCGCGAGATTTATAGCGTAAACATGCAGGGCTTATCATCTCAGACCTGTAATTTAACAGGAGAGCATCCTGGCATTGCCCTTTCTTTCTGCCAGCCGACAGTCTGGGACGACAGTCGGGCAGACTGTCTGCTGGCAAGTCTTCTGTGCCAGGCCACGCTCCAGTCTCTCTGCAGTCTTACATTTCAGTTAAAAGGCCATTTTACCATCATTATTGAAGATGTGAAATTAATATTTAAGTAATTCTTTCATTTTTTTAATTTACCGATGTAAACATCGGAGGACAAACTTAAGTCTTTATTATACTACAGTTAAAATTCTCCTTTTCTAGTCTCCGTCTATAATGATTGATCTAATGGCTAAATATAATAATTCATTAATGTAAAACCACCACATATTAATTCTCCATATTATTTTATTAATATTATTATTGGGGGGGGGGCTACTTACTTACTACTTACCAAAACTACTTCACAGTATGTTAATTCCTTCAGAAAATTCAATGAGTTGATCCCCAGGGCTGGCTATTGAACACACTGTCTGTAGCATCAAGTATCAAGTACTGAAAACTGGCATCAAATGTCTTTTCACGACCAATCTCGTTTACATTTTATTTTATTTTTTGATTAGTTTGTCAATTAAAATCAGAAGTTTTCCAAGTTTAGGCTATTTTAATAATATATACAGCTGCTTGTGTTTAGACAACATTTTATATTTAAGAAGTTTGGCTTCTTTTGTTACATAAAAAAAAAAATGGAGTCTCTGTCGGAGAATGTTTTACCAAATGTTTTTGAAGTGTTGATGCAGCTTTACACACAAACTCTTTTTTAACAGATTCAAAAATCTCAGTCTTCGCTCTTCACGTCCCATTAGGGATGAAACTAATCCAACGCCTGCACTCAAACCTCTGCCATCATCTCAGAACTATGTTTGGGAGGCAGAAATGAGCATTACTGTGGTTTGACACATTAAGTTGCACATTTCCTCCCAGTAATTAATTCTCAGCCTCTTGATTGCCACATATCTTCAAGGCTTGTTTGTCAACACATTTGAGTTGTTTCCCCCAGCTTAGCCGCAACCACTGTGGTTTTTAATTCAGATGTGCATTTAGCGGAGTGATTATTACTTGGACTGCTGGTTTTCAACATGTTTATACCCATACTCTGCACAACCAGCATGTTCACATTTTTAGGCCTGTAGTTGGTGTACTTTTAAATCCTGGTGAGGGAACATTAAACCAAACTTCCCTCCCCATTCACTTAAAGTAGCGCTACTCTGTGGGACGAACAGTTTATTTAAAGATCCTGTGTTTCTTACAGATTATTTCCTTTTAATGGTTGAATTCTGTAAACGTTTTGGGGTCGGGCACAGATGGCAGCAGCCGGAGGGAATCCCTGGTGGCTTTGGAGTCGAAAAAACCCTCAGTCTCGCTGCACCGCTCTGATGTGGGCCAGTGGCAACCGTAAGGATCTGACAGCTTTCTGGCACGTGATTGGCTGCCGAACCTGTGGCTTCCTGTCTGGGGCCCCTCTGCCCCGCCAAGGAGGAAATGAGAAGGAGGAGATGGTTGCGTCACAGGAGTCTGGTATTAGTGTCTGCTGCTCGTTGAATTTTGAGAGACCTGAATGAAAAACCACCGTGCTTACTTAATTCCCTGATGTTATTTTGGTTCCTTAACTCAGAGGAACATCACAAAGCAAAGAAAAAAAGAAACGTTGGCACCGGAAAAGTAAACTTAAAATAGTTCGGTAATACTTCATTCAAGGATTTTTCTTTTTAAATGGCGAGGCTAAATCAGGCAAGTATGGATCTTGTTCAGGAGCGTTACGATAGTATCCTGTTTGAAATCGAGACCGCTAAATGGAGACCCCTCAAACACACAATCCGTCATCTTGGTATTTCCTCCTCCTCTCTCTTCTTCCAAGTTTTAAGTCCTGTGCCTTTACGAGGGACAGATGACGAGTGCCAAAGAAGAAGAAGCCACATGTTGAATTGAAGTCAAACCTCAGTCCAAAGCTGACATAACATCGGCCAATTCAAACACCCGCTCAGTGAGTTTTCAAACTGAGTGGTATAGTCCAGTGATTACATCATCTCGCCTAAAAAACAGCACTGCTTTTTAAACTTCAGGTTGATGCTGACATGAGATGAGATGCTACACATCCTCTGTTTGCAGCCTTGGTGGTCTCACATAATGGTGCTTTGCAAATTAAAGAATTCACAGCCCTGGTATTACCTCAGTGGGCTTAATAAATAAAATGAAGTTAACTGTGTGGCATTCATCTTTGACCCAGTCCTAATGGGAGCTATTTTCCTTGATTCTCAGTGAGCATTTCAAAGTTAGCCTCCGATTGAAGGCCTGCTCTTTTCCCCCATGTCCATTTAGTCTGCAGTTGTCCGGAAATTGTTAATCCACATCAAACTTAATCGCATTACCCTCATGTGAGGCCATTGTAGTGGGTTTTACTTTGATGTGGTGAGGATGCCAGCAGCACCAGCAGCAAACCAGAACACCTCAGTGTGTCATGTTTCACACTCTGTTCTCAGGATATTAGCAGCTGTAGATGGTGGATGTGATGTCCCTATGAATGTGGTCTGCTCCCATCGAACTTGGTTCCAAAATCAGGTACAACAGTGATCACTTTTCTGTTTTGGTTGCCCAAGTGCACACAGAGTTCACAGGTCTGCTATTGGAGCAGCAGTCTTTCAGTTTGCAATGTAGTGAACTGTTCTCTCAGCCCATCAAAAAGCACCTGCATCATTAGTTGAAACTCTGGAACATCAGTAGAAGTTACAGCAGTTAAGAACTACATCTCATTACTAAATTAATTGTGCTGAAAAATGTAATGAAATACTTAATAATATAATTTTAATATATTTTTTATAACTTAATGCATCCATTTGTGATTACTCAAATAGGATTAAGGAAGAACTGGTGAGCTATTCCGCTAACACGTATCACACTCTGTAGCAAGTAGATACAATACAAGGTTTCTTCTTTCCTCCAGACTTTTTCTACACGTCAGTCAGATAAGCTGTGATGGCCCTCTGTTGCAGGAGGAGAACCAGCTCTTATATCTAGTTATTGAACAACAGGCTTTGCTGACTCATGTTTAACCTTGTTAATAACGAGCTGCAGTCCTTACGATAGGCTTATCTGCTTTAAACAAGAAGGCAGAGTGCTCTTTTCCAAATGCTTAGCTCATTATTGAAGAACAATAATAACAAATCCACAATTTTGTTTTGCGGGCGCTGACTACCTTGTATCAGGAACCCTGCCAAACATTTTCTTGAAATAGGGGATCAGAGGCCACCGCTCTCTGCCTCAGCCATCAACCATCAACCGACCTTCTTTCAAGCCAAACATGCCTTTTGAGTTAGAACTACTTCAAGGAGGTGCTTCCATTCATGTGGGACAAAGCGCAGGTCTGTGTAAATTCCCGCCACCGGGACACATCAGAGAGACGGGACTATCAGAGGGGGGGGGGGGGTTGGAGGTGGTGGAGACAAGTGCTGTGGATAAGAAGGGAGATCCTTCCGGTTACTGATAGCGGTGGTGCCAACAGCAGCACAAAAGACAGACAGGCTGGAGGTCAACATGGCTCTTTATCCTTCTTATATTCAGGCTCTCTTCCGCTGCCTCATTCCACCTCTGCCAGCCCCTCACTGTTTTCTAGCCCGCCTTCTGTCTGTCTCTGCCATTCCCCCCCTCCTGTCTTTTGCTGTAATCAAAGGTGATGGTGGTTACTAACCAGGGGTACATGTATGTCAGAGGGTACCTCTGCAGTTGCCAGTGGCTACGTGGAAAGAATGAAGTATCTCAGAACATTTGAAAAATAAAAATAAATATCACAATTTGATTAACAAGTAATTATTAAATAGTAGTAAGCTGTAACACCTAAATAGGTGTTGTAATTGAGTGTGTGTGTAAAAAGTTAGCAAGCGAGCAGAGAAGTCTAATCTGTTAGCTAAAAGCAATGGAAAGTGGTTGAAGTAATTGGCTAAAAGTAATGGCATAGTTGAAATAGTTATCCAAAAATATTGTACAAATGGTTATCGGAAAGTACTGGATAAATGGTAGAAATATTTATATATGTACTGCAAAAATGGCCAGTCTCCATAAGTAACCAAACTAACCTAAACATTGACAGTTCATGAAAAAATACTTTAGTGATTATATAAAAGTAATTATTACTAGTGTTTAAAATCAATTAAAAATGAGCACATTTGAAACATTGGGTGGTGTTGATGGGTGCTTGAGTTCATCTGGCAGAGCTGTGGGTATGGATCAGACAAAGGTTGAAAAGTGTGTGCGTGTGTGTGTGTGTGTGTGTAAAGCTTTATTTGTATAGCACTTTTTAAAATGAAGTTACAAAGTGCTTCACAGACAGATGAAATTCAAAAAGAACAAATACATAAGAGAAGAATAAATACAGCACAAAAAAAAAAAGGGCTTGCCTAAACATATGGGTTTCTAGAAGCCACTTAAAATTGTAAAGATTCAGCAAATCTGATCGATTGGGGGAAAATGATACCAGAGGGTTGGGGCTAAGGCTGCAAAGGCTCAGTCATCTTTAGTTTTGCGGTTGGAGCGAGGGATGGATAAAACACTGAGATTTGAAGATCTGAGGGGTTGGAAAGGGGAGTGAGGAACAAGGAGATCAGATGTATCTGGGGCGAAGTCGTGTTATGCCTTTTATAGGTAATCAACAGGATCTTGTAGTTTATTCTGAATTTTACAGGAAGCAAGAACGGTAATGTGGGTCTGACGGCTGGTTCTGGTTAATAGTCTTGCAGCTGCATTTTGAACCAGTTGTAAGCGGTTCAAGGCTGCTTGACTTAGGCACGTTAAAATAATAAAATAAAAATAGTCTTAACAGGAAAAAAAGAAAGTATGAATTAACAGTTCAAGTTCCTTAGAAGATAAGAGGTGTGAATTGAGATATTTCTTAGCTGAAGAAAGCAGGACTGGACAAGCTCAGTAGCATGATGTTCAAAAATCATTCACTGGTCAAAGTTGATACCAAGATTCCTAGTGGTAGATTTGACTTTTGACTTAAATGGACCAATAAACTGATCAGCTGCAGTGGCAAAGTTATCAGGTCCAATTTATAAATAAAAAAGTCTAAATGGAGAAAATTTAAAGACATCCAATCTTTGGTGGCTGTTAAACAGTCATGAATGGAGGGCAACTGGTTCAGGTTATTGGGTTTTGCAGAGAAATAGATCTGTGTATCATCGGCATAACGGTGATATGACACGTCCTGAAAATGGCTGAACAAGTGACCCAAAGGAAGCATGTACAGTGAAAAGAATCCAAGGACCGACCCCTGAGGGACACCAAATCTCAGAGGAGCTGAGGAAGATCCACGATTATTGATACAAACATTGAAATGTCTATTTGTCAAATAGGAATGAAACCAGTTCAAAGCTGTACCAGAAATGCCAAACCAGTTATGCCAGCTGTCAAGTAAAATAGGGTGATCAATGGTATCGAAGGCAGCAGTCAAATTGGGTAGGATAAGAATGGTATATTCACCTTTGTCTGCATGCATAAGAATGTCATTGGTGTCTCGTAGTAATACGGTCTCAGTATTATGCTTATATTTTCTTATGAGGTGTGTGTGTGTGTGTACATGCTGTACAGACATACTTAGACATACTAGTATAGGAATGCTCTTGTGTGTGCAGTTACATATGGTGCAAAACAAAGCTCCATGGAGCAAACACCCTGGCTCAAACAGTCACTTGTTGTCTCAGTCAATATTGAAAATACCTTAAACCTCACAGACAACCAGACACACACCTGCGCTGCAAGGATCTGTGCTATTCTTATAACTGAATCAAAAGGAATTCAGGCATCATATATGTTACATTTCATCAGCTCAGGGTGCTCAGCCGTACACTCTGTAATTTACATTTCACTAGAATACATTTCTGTAATGGGGGTTGACTGAAAAATTGAGTCAAATCTATTATTTGCAGACAGTGTAACATCCCCTCCCCCACGTAATTGCAGTCTTCTGTCTGTCAGAACGCCATATGTGCTGACTGTCTGAACCCAAACCAGGCCCCTGGATTGGTCACACGTGTATTAACACTGGTATTCTATGTATTCCAATATAATTTATTTGAACGACATTAAGAAAGAGAGTAACTTACAGAGTATGAATAGAATCACAGTATTTCCACAACTCCCTACAGAAAGAGAGTGGGGGGAGAAAAAAACTGAGAGCTAGCATGATGATTTGGGGTTATGAAAACATGTCTGACACATGTGCTCTCAATAAGAGGTGGTCAAATAGAATCAGTGACTTGGAGGAATTAGGGATACGGGATTGTGGTGTGGAACTTGGGAGCGCTGAACGGTAGAAAGTATGCCAGTTCCAGCTGGTGCTCTTTAGAAATTAGGACAGACGCCAGAAGCTTACTGTACCTTGCAGTGTACTCTCTCTCTCCTCTTGTTTCCCTCTTCCTCCCTTCCCTCTTGTCCCCCTTTCTTTCTGGTAGACCCTGTAATAATGCAAATGTGTCCAGTGAGACTGCGAGTAAGCAGGAGTTTGAGTTTTCATGTACTGATGAAAAGAGTTACAGTTAAGGAGTAAAATTGTTTCAAAACTTTATTCCCCTGGCAGTTGTAACCTAGATTAATGCCAGTGGTGTGTTATGTATTTCGAAGTGTTTCTTTGGCTGTTTTCACACAGCTTAAATGACCTGAACCAAATACACTGGCACAGTGGCCTACATTTCTTTGCACCTTTTATGTCATTGAAATTTTAGTCTAAGGGATATTTTTCTGGATATTTTTTTCACTGGAACAGGAATTTCCAAATGTAATAGAACAACAGTTCAGCAGGAAGGTGTAAATATGTTAAATCCGTCTATAATATAGACCACTTTTAAGTGTGTAAGATAGGGCTGCAACTAATGATTATTGTTTTCAATCAACCTGTGAATTTCTTTGATTTATCGTTTGACACAAAATTGTCCATTTAAACTTCCTTGACCGCTTTCAATTGCTAGTTTTGTCCAAAACCCAAATAAAAAAAAGCAGACAGTACTCCATCGGTCTAAGACGTAGCATGGATATCTGCAGAACACATCGGAGTCTCTTTGGTTTTCTGTATCACAGTCATATATTTTATACTGAACATCTCGTCTTCTTTCAGGAGTTCCCCTCATTGACGGAGGCACAGTGCGGCTCCCCCGTCTCATTGGTCTGTCACGAGCCCTCGACCTGATTCTGACTGGACGGCCAATAGGAGCGCAGGAGGCTCTGGCCTATGGACTGGCTAACAGAGTTGTTCCTGATGGCCACGGTATTGGAGTTAGTGTAGATTCTGTGTTTATCTGTGCTGTGTCATGGACAGGGCTGCATATTGACAGTTGGCGTTGCTTGGTCAGATTCTTAGGCTTGTTTACGTTATCTTTGAATTGGAAAAAAAAGGGCTAAAGGGTAAAATCACAAGTAACTGCATCATTTAAAAATGACATGGTCATCAGTCTTAAACACAGCTGACCCAGATTATTATGTTCACAACCAGAAAACATGTTGACAAGTGGGAGGTAAAGACAAAGAAATTCAGGAAACTGGAGATTCAGCCCAGTATAGTATACAAGGATGTTAACGGTGTGTTTACAGTGTATTGTAGTTAGTATTGTAAGATGACATTTAGTTTTGGTGAACATTTACTTTAGAGATTAACTTCTTAGATTGAATTTCTACATTAGTTAAGTAATGGTAATCACATATGTATATGTGTTGTATGCTGCTCGTTGGGAACTATATATTATGGTGCACCTTGCCTTGGAGCTTTAGGATTGGCGGAGT
>JAVQJL010008421.1:0-22061 GCA_036024295.1 Nannoperca obscura | reverse complement strand
ATCAGCCAATCACATGACAGCATCACAGCTGCTGCACATCCATCATGTGAGTCTGCTGTTGCACCACGTCCCAAAGCTGCTCTGTTACAGATCTGGTGACTGGAGGCCGCTTGAGTGACAGTGACCTCATTGCAATGTTGAAGAAACCACTTTGAGATGATCTGATCTTTGTGACATGGAGCGTTATCCTGCTGGAAGTATCCATCCGCTCCAAATACACCCACCCACACAAAGAAGCCAGTCAAGTCAGATGTGAGGTGCTATCAATTCAATTCAACTTTATTTATATAGTGTCATATCATAAGTTACCTCAGGGCTGTATGGAGCAGGTCGAGACCAACTCCCACACATGCACAGACCCAACGTTCCCACCATGAGCAGCACTAGGCGACATTGGCGGTTGAGCAGGAACACCGGGGCAGCAGGTGCTTCCACAGAACCAGACTCTACAGCACCGGAGGCAGAAACACCTGCAGAAATCTTTAGGAGAGAGAGAGAGAGAGAGAAGCACACAGCAGGGGAAGAAGATGAATAAGTAACAAGCATTAATGGGATATGTGTGTGTAAAAATGGAGAGGAGAGAGAGGAGCTCAGTGCATCATGGGAAGTCTCCCAGCAGCCTAGGCCTATAGCAGCATAACTAAGGGGTGCCTCAGGGGTCACCTGAGTCAGCCCTACTATAAGCTTTATCACAGAGGAAAGTCTTAAGCCTACTCTTGAATGTGAGGAGGGTGTCTGACTCCCGTAAACAAACTGGAAGCTGGTTCCACATAAGAGGAGCTTGATAGCTGAAAGCTGATAGCTGAAAGCTCCCATTCTACTTTTAGAGACTCTAGGAACCACAAGGAACCCTGCATTCTGAGAGCCATCAGTTTCCATCAGTCCAAAATTTTAAGATCTTAATTTCCAATTATATGAAAGAAAACAAATGAGAAGCTGTGTCATAAAAGGCATGTACATTTGAGGTACAAGGTACATTATGACCTTTATTCACTGACTCACTAATGATTTTTATTGTCAGATAATCTGCCAATGTCTTTAATTGTTTGATCGAGAAACATCAGAAACTAGTGAAAAATGTCCATAGCAGTTTTCCAGAATCCAATTGTAAATTGTTTGTTTTGTCTGATTAAAAATATTCAGTTAACAATGATGTAAAACCGTGGCGAGCAAGAAAATCCTCACAGATGAGCAAATATTTTGCTGTTTTATTTGATATGTGAGTAATACATTTATTGACTATAAATAAATAATTTCACTGCTACGGGTTTGACAGTAACAGCACTGTTGATGTGTGTTGATGTGCGATGAACAGTTTCATTCTAGTTTCTGAAGGACATTCCCAACACAGAAGCCTTAAATAACCCCAAATCAAAAGTTTATTGTTTGTATTTTTGTTTGATTGTCATACTTTAATATGATGTTTAAAAAAAGAGAGTCTCTTTATAACAAAAAGGCCAACTTTTAGCTGACATTTGTGACTGTATTTGCAAAGATATTGTCATGATACATTGGAAGGATGTTTACATTTTTGCAATAATAGGTGAATAATTGTTTTGTCGATCTAAATCAGACCAATGTGTGAAGTGTGAAATTTAAATAGTAGTTTATAGAGCTGTGGGCTTAATGTGTTTATCCGCCTGTTCTTCTGTGAATCAGCAGTCTTATTTTGATTTCAGGTACGATGTTTACTTTTCAATCTTCATAGTACGATTTTAGCTATGAAAGTAAAAAAAAAAAAAAGAAGAAAAATGCCTGTTTTCTTAATTGTCGGACACTGTGTTTACTTAAACTCACATTAACAGTGCCATACAGTAGGTGACCATCGCCAGTACTTAAATTCAATTTTGTCCTATTAAACGTTTCAAACCAGTGGCAATGTCTCATACCGGGATCAGAAAGTGTTTCTTCTAATTTCTCAGAATATTGTTACATGTGGTTTTATGGTCATTTAAAAGAAAAAATATCCATGTTGAAATGTGTTAGCTCTCTTTGTTATAACGCAGTAACCTCACCACCACCCAAACCAGTTAACAGTGACAACGGCATCATTACCACACACTCCTGTGTTTACGGATTAATGAGCAGAGTAAATAGATATGTTAAATGTTTTTCAAATCATTCTGCACAAAAAAACGCTTGCGTGATCTCCTCACACTTGAGTTCAAAAAAAGTGCAACTCCCATCTCGTAACTCTTGTGATCGGCTCGATGTTGATGCTATCTCAAGCATTTCATTTTCATAACTCTCAGTATTTATGCTCGGGGCGTGATTCACACAGGTGTCTGTGAAATCATTAAGCGCTGCTCATGTGTGATATGTTCTGCTGATGTAATCTGCAGGGCAAGGAGCCAGATGTCGAGATGACAACTCCTGTCATTAAGTTCCCCAATCTGAATTTATTGTATGGGTTGTTTTAACAAAAGGGCTTGCTCTGTGTTTACTGTACAAACATGAACAAGTATCTTGAAGTCCATTTAAAGAAAGTTCTCACTGTGCCTTTCATATTCAACATGGAGTATCATTTTCATTGCTCTTTTGGAGGGTTTGAAGTTTTAAGACTGATGGAGTTGAAAGGGACTTTAGTCAAAGCAGTTTCATACTTGAAGTTGTATTTGGAAAAAAAACAAAAACGTGCTAACTCCTGATTGTTTTAAACCATACTGTATTTTAAAGTCATGTCTGTTTAAAGGAATGTTTTGGGAAATACGCTCATTCGCTTTTTGCAGAGTTTGATTACAAGATCGATGCCACTCTAGTGTTTGTACGCTTAATACAAGGCTGCAGCTAGCAGACATTTAGTTTATCTTAGCATAAACACTGGATATAGGTAGAAACACCTAGCCTGACTCGAAATCTGCAAATTAATCTCTTTTGTTAACTTCGTACAAAACCCAAGTGTTGAAATGTTTGTGTGTTTACGAGGCAGTAGTTGCCAGGCAACAAGCAGAAACTCCAGAATGTCCATGAAATAGTCCGGCACATAATTAATTCTCATCTCAGAGAGGGGTATCAATCTTCTCATCCAACTTTTGGCAAGTAAGTGAAAAGGTGTGTTTCTAAAAATGCTGAACTATTTGTTTATGGCTGTAGAAATTAAAACTGAATGAATCACCATTTGTTGAGATGTCATGAGATGTAATCTGATGAGTGGTTATGGAAACGCAGTGAAATAGCCAAACTCAATGTGACTGAAAAGGTGTTGAATCATGACTCTGTTGTTCTGTAGCATATAATGTTAATTACAAGTAAAGATTACAGTGTGTTTGTCATTATAATGTCACGTGGCTATGGTGCACTCCACCTGATTCCTCATCAGCTGCCATTTCTTCTCATAGTGCTGAAGAATGTCAAAATAAAAATTCCTTTCACAGATTTCAGTTTTTTTGTATACTTTTCCAATTTGTAACATACGTCCGATTACAAGAATATCGTAAGAACCGAAAGAAAGGCCATCAACACGGCTTGCACCATAGTGCTACACATTTTCATCAGTGCTTTTCATCATTATCATCTCTTAAATTATTTTGTACATCATCACCATCATCTTTGGAAAAAAATCTACCACAGAACATCACGATCTAAATGGCATATTGTAAAACCTCAACTTCCTGTCCACGCTATGAGATAGATCTCTGTCAAAATACTGAAAGTATCAGAAAACTGTAATATCTCTTCTTCTTATTATTGTGTATTTTATTTTTTTATCTGGTTTGTTTTTGTCTGGTGCGAGAGTGTAATCACCACCAGAGGGTGACGTACATGTACGGGTCTGAGCTGTACATTTTTGTGACAGTTTTGTGTATTTACATACAGGTTGCAACTTTGTGACTATTATATCAATTTATGAATCGAATGAGTGCCAAATATGCTTGAGCATGACAAAATCCGGGACCTACGAGGAACTGAAGGTACTCTGGCTCACCGAGCGAAACTCGAGTGACTCACTGCTGTTGTAAACTCTACTTGTGATATGAATGCACAGCTGAAGGTTTAACCATGCTAAATATTTTTGCTGAAAGAAGGAAAACTTTATGTTTTTTTGTCTCAGTTTGAAAAGGTTTCTTCAAATATTTGTTGTATGTTTCTGTGTCCATCCATGGCTTATAAATGAGTATGCAGTGATGGTCTTATCATGCTGCCATTAGAAGTGAATATAAAAAGCTGATTTGCTTCATTTGTGGGACTGTCAAAAAGAAACATTTGGGTCATTTTCATTCTTAAATCATTCCATACAGAGATGCGTTGTATGTTATCTGACCTCTTCATCCCACCCTGTCCCAAACAGAGTGAGCCTGACAATTTTATCAATTATAGAGTGTGGATTTGTCCAAAATGTAAAAGTAAATGTAATTCTAATATTAAAATGAAGCTATGAAAATATCTTATTGCGCACTAAACAGTGTCTATTTTTTTTTCTTAAAGTCAAACCTTTAATGTCTCAAAGAATCAATAAATGTATTTGAACAAACAAAGCATTTTCCCTCTAGGATCATGTGCCTCTTCAGTTCATAACATGTAAAAATTTTACCATTACAACATTTACAAGATATTTTTTAAGGTATTCCTAGAATATTTTTATAAAATATACCAGAATAGGCTGCTCAACAATCAGAACAGTACAAGATCTAACAACAACAAAAAAATCTTTTTTTAAGAGAGAAAGAAATGAGTCTGGTCAACACAGCTGATGTAAACACCGAACCTTTCTGGGCTGTGGGATGATCAAAGCTGATCACTCTTGGAGGCAAAATGCTTTGTTCTGCTCTTTTTTATTATTTTTTAACGAAACATTGAAGACAGACGTGAAACGGACCTGTTTAAATGTGTGTAAAACAATACTCCTCCTCCTAATCATTCATCCTCCAGCCCAGCGGCTGAGAAGAGCTGAGCTGTGTGGATGTCTGAACCCTGAGGAGAGGAATTATGTTAACTGTGTGAACGCCATTCAAAGTAGATTGTCTTTGTTGAGAACATGTACAGCTGTCTGTAGCTCAACAACCTGCCCAGGATATATTACTTATTGTCCAAATGGACATTATCATGTTTCCCATTTTTACTTAAACCATAAATTAAATTTGTGATTTTATTCAACAAATGTTTTTGCAGCATTTTTGGGCATGTACTTAATGTCTGCCAGTGTGTAAACAATTTTAATAATTTGATGTACAGAGAGCATGGTCCCTGTTAGCTCTAGATTTACAGCAAACTGTAAATATATGCCTTATATAGTAGCTGTCTTGTCTTGTGTTCGTATGTCTGTCTTGTTTTATGGTTATTGAATAATTGTATCAAAAGAGGAGCCTCACAAATAAAGCAGAGCTTTTATTGTTTCTACTCTACTTGGCGTCACTAATGTTAAGGCTGGAGGGTTTTAAGTTAAGCGCTAATTCATTTAGTTGTGTAGAACACGGGTAGACAGACAATGCCTGTACATGGCGTTATGAAACTCGCTCTACAGTTTGTCATTTGCCGGGTTTCTGTCTGCCCATCAAATGTACTTGACATATGATCATCTGAAATTTCCCAATGGAGTTTTCAGTACAAACAGTTGAGTGTGTAACAAACACTGGTTTTACATGTGTGTAAACATGTGACGGGACGTTTTGTCTGGGCTGCAAATTTTAAGGACAATAGATTTAAGACTCGCACAAAGAAGGGTTGGTGCCTTGTGAGTTGAAGATAAGACAGCTGAATTGTAAATTGCAGTTATTAGTTAATATAACTTTATTTATGGCCACATTTAGCAATTATGGCAAGTATGTACCTTATGAATTGTGGGTTTAAATCCCTGCCATGCACTGTAAGAGCACATGATTAATGAACCAAATTATTGTTGTAAAGCAGCTGTGCTATGTTTTTTTTATTTTAGGTCAATACCTAATGGTGTTGTTTAGGCTATAATCGATATTTTAATAACAATATATAAAATGACAATGTAAAAGGGGTCACTTGTAGTGAATCATCAGTTCCTCTAGGCTTTACAGGCACACGACTTTGGTTCACTCTCACCACTGAAATGTCAGTTTCAGGTGTGGCAGGCAGCTGTTTCCACTAAAAAAGCCACGGTCACCGCTTTAATTTACAATGTTAGGATGCTAACATTTGCTAATTAGCATTAAAGACAAAGTACAGTCAAGGCTGATGGCGTCATTAGTTTTCAGTAGCACATTCCTGACTCTGTATCAGGGGTTACTTGTAACACTCAGACGACACTCAGTCAGTGTAACAGCAGAGGTGCAGTACTCATTACTACTATCATTTTATGTTCATGTATTATTTCTTTTGTCTGCCTTCTTATGTGTATTGTTTTTGCGCGATTTATCACCCAAAAGCTGCAAATTCCCAATTGGCAGATAAGTGAAGCCTGTGTACAGCCCACAGCTCAGCTGATTTGGTTTAGTTGTTAGCAACTGAGCTAATCTTAGTGCCTCAATCTGCTCCTGTCTCAATGGAAAAGTACAGCAGGGAAGTGGTACACCTTGGATCTTTGTCAAAGCCATACACTTTTTGAAGTCAGACGGCATGGTAGACCGATCTGACAATAATTAGGTCAGAGAGGAGCCAAAGGAAACCATAGATACTTTGTTTCTTACTCTGGCTCTGCTCATGACACGTTGTTTGTGTAGAGACCCTGTGGTACGCCCGGCTGAGAGGAATGCTGATCAGTTTGTTGTTGCTATAAGCAACTACTGGGGGAGAAGGCTTTGTGGTGGAGGGGTACCTCACTAGATTTCTGTTTTACACTTAGCTGCTAAATTAATTGCTTTAATTCTAAAATGTATTCTAATAAGTGCAGCTTTCTGATAAACACTTGTCAGTGAAAACTTTCCATTACTCATAACCCTGACAGTTTAAGTAAAAAAAAAAAACATAAATTAAGCTTATGAGTAATTTTGTCTCTGTGCATAACCCAAGGCTACAAAGGTGTGACAGTCCTTTTTCTATAAATGTGGTAGAGGTGAAAGGACATGTCAGTTCAGACTAAATTGTTTTCTGAACATGTCAAAGGTAATTCCTTGAGATGCACAGTCAAGATAGTCTGGAGAAGAAGGCTCAGCTGTTGGACCACGGTTGGAGTTCTTTCTGGCTGTGGAAGGAACCCTTGTTGGGTTGGGAAACTTCTGTAGGTTCCCCTATTTGTGCTACAAAAACAGGGGAGGTAAGCAGGATTCCCATAAAAATCATATTTTATGTTTTTACTTTTACTCTTCTGCACAAAGTCTAGCAACTGCACTTGATTAAATTGTAATGTCAACAATAATGGAGGAAATAAACGACTCATAAAATGATTCAAATGAGAGGGACGTTCCTCAGGTCTGGCACAAAGCTGCTGTTTGTTATTTAAGAAACACATTCTAGTCATGTTTCCCTCAGGTGCCTTCCTTGTTCCACGTGTCTTTCTGCTCACTTGTGGTATCCCAATGTTCCTCCTGGAGACAGCCATGGGACAGTTCACACCTCAAGGATGCATCACCTGCTGGAGGCACTTCTGCCTCCTGTTTGAAGGTCAGTGTACTAAACAGAACTGCCTCATGTTACTAGTACCTAGTGTGTAAAGACATCCCTTCATACTTACAAATTAATCACAATTACAGTTATGTGTATTATATATAAGAACACATATTTTGCAAAGGAAATGTGTGACTCTTTCTGCGCTAAACTTTCTATCCTTTTGAATGCATATGCTGCATGCTCATGTGCATGGCGTTTCATCTGATGTAATTTACAGATACATAAATAATGGAAGAAAACAGGACTAATTATGTGACACGAACAAATAGGTACAATAATAAAAAACACAAGTATAATAATTTATTTGTTACATTAATAACAGTATGAAACAAATTTGATAATTTATAAAAACATTTTGGTTTTGGTCTTTTAATGGGGCAATAAAAACAATGGGACTGATGTCAATTTTACCTTTTAATCAGAGCACTCCCTTGTGTTTGCCCCCATACGTCTCTGCACCCCGGTGCGACATGTTGCTGGCTTTGTTCACAGATTTTATACATTGCTCTGTGTTCATACCAACTGCTCAGATACAATCTCCATTCCTGAGGAAGGAACCAGAATAATGTGTAACCCTCCATCAGTCTATTCATCCTGAGCGTGACAGGGTGATAATGCAAATGTCTCCCTGGGAGGTAGGTGGGTGGGGATTAAGATGATCAAGAGGTATTTGACCCTTTTAGAATTAACTTTGTTTTGCAAGTGCTTCAAAGTGCTAATGAGCAAAAGGGACTTTTTTGGTGGGAATGGAGATGTGAAAACAGTGCCCACCATAAATTAATGAGCAGTATGGTGTTTGGTATGCAAAGATGAAGACAATGCAGAGCCTGTGGTTGTGACAACGCCCAATCTTTGCTACATGGTCGACATCCTGTCTGTTCCTTAAATTCTTTGTGTTGGACATTTTTGGGGGCATCACATAGTGAGTACTCTTCTCTAAGTGGTGGTGGCTAGTGCTAAATACTTAGGATTCATTCATTGTTGGTTTTGGTCTTTTCATGGAATTTATTGACAACAAGAACAATATAGAATTTTATTGGACTTATTTAACAAACAGAAAACGTTTTCTGGCGGTCTCTTCGACATAATCCATTTATACTATAGATTTCTCTCTAAAAGTAATCTATGTATAAATATGTATTCACCATAAAAAGTACTGTATTTAAAGCCACGATGGTACTTGGACTTTAAGTTGGAGTTTAGAGAGGAGAAGCAGATGGAAACCATTATACACATCAGAATCAGAAATACTTTATTAATCCCAGAAGGGAAATTGCTTTTTGATACATTTACAATGCTCAATAAAGTTATTGAAAAAAGAATAATAAACAGTAGAAAATAGAGGGTGTAGAGGTGTAGAGGGAGGGGCCGAATATGTTTGGACCAGGGGCCGGAGCTGCTCCAGGACGAGTCTTTCCCGGGCCTTCATGATGTGGGAGGTCAGTGCCACAGGTCTGTAGTCCTCGGCTCCTCTGGGGCGTGGAGTCTTGGAACAGGAACAAGGCAATTATACATGATGAGCAACTTGTTATTACCTCCTAATTGTAACTACAAGTAAAAGGAATGGGGAATTTCTAGTAGTCAACAAACTACAAATTTACTGCCAAAATGGCTGTAAATGTCAGTAAAATTCAATATTACTACAATATATTTTTTGGTATATATATATTTTGATAATCCAAAATTTGCCTAGCTATGATATAAAATATAGCCTAGTTGAAATATAGTCAATTTAGGCTACTTTTTCATTTATATTATGTGACTACACAGCTTGCAAAGTGAATAACCATCTTTGAACTATCCCTGATCACTATAGAGGTGAACCACAGGTCTGCCAACATGGAGTAAATTCTGCATTAGCAAGGCAATCAAAAAGAAAAATGACCAATTAAAGTAGAGAACAGAGGACCATGCCAGCAGTGAAACATACAGAAAGTACCACACACGGGTAGCATTTTGATTTTTTTTTCTCCAAAAACATTATTCACTTTTTACTGTTGCCAATTTGCCTTTCTTACATTTACATTTATATTTACCATGGATCATTATTATTTTGAAAGAGACGAGCTCAGAGACAAAAGTAGAGGCAGTCAGGCAGTTTCCAAAAGATCGTTTATGTATTCTGTCAATGCTTAAAGTTATCTTCATTACCCAGACCTGGCCAAAAATCAATACTTCATCAGGGCTATTTGGCCCATGTCTGCGAGGAGCAGTGAGCATGTAGATGTTTAACATCTATTTTTATAAACATGTATGCCTTATAAACTCTCTGAATTGTGTAAATATATGAGTTACACAATTCAGCAGCAGATATTGATCATTGTGTCAGGACTCCATTTGGACTGTATTCTGTATTCTGGTTGAAAATATATCTATTCTAATAAGTAATTTAATTAATCTTGAAAGAATAAATCTAAAGAATTACGTGAAAATTATGTGGGATAACGTCAACATAGTTTTAGCGACAGCTCCGACTGGGTTTTTGATCAGCCGACAGGGATGTGCGCTAACTGAGGTAAAACTCATGATTGTATTCCGACATTGGAAATTTGTCTGCAACAGTATAATTGCTTGAAATGTCGTCTGGTGTAAGGTCAGAAAGAAAGCCTGTACCCTGCTGATTCAACACCATGGACAGGGATGGCAGTCATCGAACTAACAACTGCAGGGAGAGTGTGTGTGTGCAATGGCCGTTTCTTTTTGGGATAACAGGCTGTCGGACAAATGGGCTTTCAGTCCAATGGGACATTTTTCGCAGTAATGGGGCATCAGAACAATGGGCAGTCCTGGGTGATTGTAGTAGACTGTAGAAGTCTTCTTTTTTAGAACCGATTAGGACTAAAGGGCAAGACTTGTTAAATCAAAGTCCACTCACTATTTTTTTCTGTTCCTTTCAATAGCATGTCTTAATACTATTTATGTAAATAAAATCTTTTTGCCATTTATTCAGTTTTTAGTTTGATTGTGGCATAGCGTTATATAGCAACCAGCAACTTGAGAAACTCCTGCATGACAGTGATAACAAGACATATAACCTTGTGACAGCAGCATATATTTGGAAACAAATGTTCTTTGACTGTTCAGCTTCCCTGATATCTTTGCAGAGTAGATGTAGTCGAACCACCACAAGCTATTTCAACTGTCTCTGATGAGATATTATTCTGTGGAGCTCAATGATGGAGGCAGATGTGGCTGCTGGGAGATTTTTCACAGCTATCCAAATTGGGAGTATTTAACGTTTGCCCTTACCTATGACAATTTACAGCCATGTGACTGAGGCAGTTGGTGCTTCTGTATCTTATTCAGTAACCATTTGACTGAACACATGGTTGGTCATAGCACAGATATAAGCAGAGCAGAGCTTTAGGACATCACTGAGCCACAAATTACCAAAGTAAATACGCAATATGCAGATTAATTATGTTTCATTATGCAAATATTGTTTTTGAATCATTGTTTTAAATGTAAAATATTTTGTCTTATTGTATCACTTATATTGTCAGTTCCCAACGGTCACATTTACCTCACATACCATCCGATCACATTATAAAGTCCTCAAATCCCACTGGATTCATTTCACTTTGAGTAAATCACCAACACACTCCATCTCTCCTACCTTGTTTATCACCCCTCACCCTCAGGCAACCATCCCTGCTTTTCCATTTTTTTCAAGACCTGCTTCATTGCCCCAATTTCCCAAAATATTAACATCTGACACCAGGGACCATGGGAGACATGAACACCATGCGCCGCCTTTGTTCCCCACACAACCCACACACTGTATGGAGCTTCAATCACGGACACAGATCTTTTAAATCCCCATCTCTGCTTGTAATCATAGAGAACATTGCAATGCAGATCACACATGTACACATACAGTTAAAATACACACACACACCATGGCCAGTCTTCTACACTCCATGTCACAGACATCAGATTGAAAAAGGGAGAATATGTTCATTCTTTTGATGGATTCCCATTGAAGTTGTGTTGTTTTCGTCACTAAACTGAGAGAAGGAAACAGAGAAGGCGAGACGGAGAATGTTCACAAACACAAACAATCATTTTCCACTCAGATGTATGAATGTGAGCAGAAGATGCCATCACTGTCATACATTTTCTGCTCATTTCTGCAGCACTGTGGCTTCAAAACCCCCAGAATACTTTTCTTTCCGAGCAGAGCTGGTAACTAGTCCCTCTCACTGGTGTAGCACTGCTACCCTGCTGTGTCTTGGGATAGTGTTTCTCTTTTATTTGGGGAAGGAAAAGTTAAACCAATTGACGCAGTGCGGCCAGTCTCCTCCACAGCATACAGGCTGGAGCAGTGGTTCACTGTCAGGGCCCCTGGGACCCCCAAAGGTCCAAAAGGTGGATTTATCAGTTTGTTTTTGGTCATTGTTTTTGTTTGAAGGCATATTTAATGTATGGTCATTCTTGTTAACTACAGCAGTCTTCAGTTTTCACCAAACGCTAATGCATACTAAATTCACACATTGTACAATATCTGCACATAACAACTTACGACATGGTTAAAGTTAGGGAAATTATTGTTTTGCCAGAAAAGGTAATTTATCCCCCAGGCAGAAGTCCCCTGCTCACAATGATCAATTGATCAAACCTATAGCAGAATTTGCTAATTATTGTCAGTTCTTCTCAGATTTTTCTGCCATTCGTGATATTTGCGAGAAGCCTGTCTGCTACAGCCCTGCAAAATCGTTTAAATATACCTAAAAAAGAGAACCCACAGCAAGGAGACAGAAGCCCAGTTGGACAAATTAACACCTTTTTGAACTGAACTCTCTACCTTGCAATCGCTATTGTATGCTGCTAATTGTTGATTGTTTATTATCTATTTGCACTGCTCTTATTTTTATATTGTTCTTTTTATATTGTTTTTAACATCAATTAGTTCCATCTTAATTTCGTTGTGCACAGCACTACAATGACAATAAAGTTTTCTTGACTTGACAAGAAAGTTAGTGTCCAGATACTGGCCCTGGCGTTTCTTTGTATCATATCAAAATCAAAATGTCTAGTATTAGCCGTCACTGACACATACACACATAAATGACAAAGTTGCTGGGGAAAAAAGAGTCATTCAGGAAGGTGTACATTGTGAGCTTTGCCAAGACAAAGGTCTGAGCTCATTTCAATCTTTAAAACACATTAGGGATTATGATGCATGATTAGTGAATGCATCGACTCGTTTTCGTCGACCTTATGGTAAGGAAATTGCAGTCCTGAACAGCAGGGGATTTGTGTGAAGAAATGTGACAATGATGGTGCAGAGAAACTAGCAGGGCCATTCGATACAGATTATGTAGACTTGTCCCTAATCACACATTGTAGCTTGTGTCAAATGCTGACCTTATTGTTATTCTGCCAATAGTTTTTCTATTCATTCTCCAAACGTAAGAGAAAATATTTACTTGCCATTGTTAAGAAATCCCAATAGAACTTACAGGAAGCAGGTTATTAGTTATCTCTAAAGTAAACTTTTCTCTGCAATTTCACTGAGTGTGGATGACTGTTTCCATAGATACAGCATACTTTCTCTCTTTACAGACCAGGCTGTAAAAGACGAGCCACTTTCATAATGTTTTAGATCATGACAAAAATATAGCAGCTTTCTGCATCCTTAACTGACCCCAATCTGCCCTGGGGATGATGATTTATTCTGCACTGAAATATGAAACCTGAAGTGCGGCTCTATCGTAAGTGGTGTCTTTGTTTGTGAGGAAGGGGACTGCCTAGAGACGGCTGGTATGAGTTTGCATCAAGGGAGTGACTTTAAAGCATCTCTGTTTCCAGGCGGCTTCACCAGCTGCTGAGATGTATGGCTTACTGAAGTAGAAGGCAAACAACTTGGAAATGCCTTGGTGTAAAATGAACCTGGAAACTTCCACTCTGCCAAGACTAATATGTATAATGAAAAGAATAATGATTCGATAGCATTAACAGTGGTATATTTGGACTGAAACTGGCTAAAGCCTAAATTCTGCTTTAAAATTTTTATTATTTATAATATATTTTATTTATTAAAATTATTTTTAATGTAAAAATTGCAAGAAAGTGTGTCAGGTAGAAAAAGCCTTAGAAACAGGAAGATAGGAGTCTCTATAACACTACTCTGTGAAATAGTATACAGAATGGTGAAACCGCATTAGTACAAGAGCAGCACTCATTCACCCACTCCCACACACCTATGCATGCAAGGAGCAATTTGGGGTTCAGCGTCTTGCCCGAGGACAGTTTGACATGAGGACAGGAGGAGCTGGGGACTTGCTGAGCCACGGCAGACTCTTTGATTCTTACTGCTTGATTTGCGAGTATGAAGTGGTGGGGAGGACAGTCACCCCCTCCAACATCTATTAAAGGGAAACACGGCAGGCTGTGTTTTTCTCTTTTCTCAGAGTTTAACTTTGTTTTAGTGAGAATTATTATCTGGTAATGTAGTATTAAGCAAAAGTATTGTTGCCATGGTTACCTGCAGTTTAATATACCTTGCACACAGAATAGTGTTGGAACTGTTGATCAGATCTCTCTTTGTATGTGCTGTTGTGAGAATTAAACCTTCACCTGCCAGCTGTGGTCATATTATTTCTATTTTATCTCAGATTTAATTGACTTTACAAGGTTGTAGGCCTTTTTCACCTCTATGTGTACAGATCAGTTCAACCTTCACTGTGTAAGGCCTTAAATGAAGCATCCTCCCTTCTTTAGCAGGAAGCTCCTATATTTTCTTTCCCATAGAGATAAGATGTGGGGCATTGTCTCTGGAGGACGGTGGAAAGAGTTATGAGTCATGAGTACTAGCAGTAATGTTTGAACATTCAGTGTAACTTCATTCTGTGGTTGTTACCACTGAAAAGTGGGAAGAAATAATTACGAGAGCTGCATTGTTTCCTCAGCGAGAACTTTACTCTAATAAAGGTTTTTACAAAAATAACACAAATACTGAACAACTTTCAGTTACACAGTATAAGCCAATACATAACGACATGATCCTTACCTTTTCTAATATTACTGTCAAGTTCAGTAAACTCATACTAATCACTAAAGTGCATAAAACGTAAGTATCTTGAGGAAGTGCAACATCTACAACAATATGACAGCATGACATAAAATGGCAGCGGTACTCAGCGCAGCTAAGGGTTGCTCTCTGTTACAGATCAGGGGCTCTCCTTCATATTTACACTTTTCAACACTTAACAAAAGCTCTAACTTACTCAAACACCTGAAAACTCTGGACATGTTAACGTGTGATTACAGCCTTACTTAACTTTAACACCCACAGCATACCTGAAAAACAGGGAGAAATAATCACAAGAGAGTTGGTGTTGTTTCCTCAGCGAGAACTGTACTCTAATCAGGAAAATACTGTGAATCCCCAGGTTTGAGGGCAGAGACATAGGAAGGTATGAGCCCCATATGTGTATAAGAAACTGTAGTCCTAATGAAACAACAACAATAAAAAATTCACTTCATTACAGAAATTTCTAGAACACCAACCAATCAGAAACTAGTATTTCCCGTGTGTATGGCATGATGTATAATGACCAATACAGACCCAAAATTAAAAACTCACTTGGTATAGTGGCAGAGGAATCAGTAATGAATTTCATTATAACAATAAAATAATAGCAATATTTACAGGTTACAATGAGCAAATGAGGTATTTGCTTACGGTTATTTCTGACGCCTGAGAGAATGCATTTACTATAAATTGCCTGTGAATTGGGCTTGGGCATTGCAACCATTTAAAACCTTTATCTATCCAATATCTAATTAAATGCCCATTAAATGTGAGCTGTACTCATTAAAAAGAAAATCCAATATTGTTATTTTACTTGGTGTGGAAAATATGCACTTCACAAATGTCACAAATACCAGAAACTGAAAGTTTGCTTTCCAAAATTTGTTTTGCCATTAAGTGTGCAGGCGGAACTGGCAACAACAGTTTTGAGACTATTGCCGTTTTGTTAGAGTACTAATTAGAATGCAAATCAGAAGATGTACTGCCAGCAAAATGTTCTGTCACCACATCCTGCAGACAAAGAATACACTTTTTCAGTCATTATGGCTCCAATCAGTCGTAGAGCTGACGAAGAATAAAACATGATTAGAATGCAAATGGAAGTAAGTGTTTCTTTATCACACAATGTGAGCTAGATGATGAAATGGAGGCTGACAGGAATAGCTAGACTTCCTGTCAAAGTATGAGTGTGTATGAATATTCTTTACTTCTGTTGCGTTTATTGTTTAAAAACTCATTGCACATCATGTACATTACTTAATGTTATCTCAAGTCATTCTTTGGTGCATGTTGTCTTAAATTTTGTGTTTTAAATTAGTTTATTACTTGTGTAATGAGTGCTTTGGTATGTATTCTGTATTGAGTACTTTAAAGTCATCAAATAAATAAATAAAAGAAAGAGAAGGCCCCCTGGTTTTTGGATATCTGTTTAACAATATCTAATACATTTGAGTATCTACCACCACCACCACCACCAAATCAATCTAATATGGCATTGATCAGACTGAGCATGCCAAGATCATTTCACAGCTGTGATAAAGGAATTAGGGTTAATCTGCCAAATATTGATTTTTATACCTCTCTTCTTAGTTAGTTTTCTGTTTTATTCATAAATTAAAGCTTGTTTAGTTTGTACATTTTTTGTCTATTAGGGGGATATGTAATTTGACAATTTTTCACTGACTGCAATGAAGTATCCAAATGAGAAGATTTTAATTTAAAACAGTATAGTTAGGTTTTTACAAAGAATTATAACTTTGTGCTGTGAAAGTGGACATTTTAAAGTGGTTTGTCCAAAGTTGAAGATATACAGTATAGCACTTGGCTGACAAAACATTGGACAGATATTTCTCTCTTCTGTAACCCTCCTTATGTGACCCCTCCACAGGTCTCTGTTCTTGGTCAATCTTCCTTAAAAGCTAAAAACAAGCAAAGGCTGAGGCTCTGACTGCTTTCAAGCAGTGCATCACGTCTCAAGAGTTTTTGTGCTATTTACTGAGGACAGAAGGTCAAGGGGATATTGATGTTTGACAATCAGGACTTGGAAATTGTTGGGAAAATAGTGAAGGTAGCAAGTTCATACAGATTACATCTAACACAAAATTGTGTTCCAAGCACTTTATCAGAGAGTGTTTGTAACGTGTAACATTAACAGTATCAAACGTTCGTTAATGTTAGCTAGGAAGCGTCTGAATGCTAACGTTAGCTGTTGTCTAACAGTACCTATTGGGTTATCAAATGTTGTTTTACCTTGAAATATGGCCCGATGTCCCTCCGGATTTCCACTATCCATTGTCTACTCAGTTGGTGATCCACTGGGAAGCTGTGAAATGATAACTATTTGTCAGGTTCCCTATGTTTTTACGACTTACAACCTGGAACACAGCGATATGACATTATCCTTAGATTACAGTATTTGAGCTTCCCACCCTGAGCAGGCAACAGAATGAATACTAGCAGTGGATTGGAGTTTCACAGTCAAGTGTCCATCTTAAATGTAACTCAGCCTCACTCACTCAGCCAAATTGTTTGTAGTTCTAAATAAAAGCTTACATTTCTCATAGGCAATAATTGTCTTCTGGATATTAACCTTTGATGGTGAACAAAAATAGCAGTCTAGATGTCAAAAATCAATGAACCTCTGGAACAACGTCTCATCTGACTTCAGAAATATTGATTTGCTAACTGAATTTCCCACACAGTTTTGTCCTTTATCTTCTAAGGTCCCAGATTTATACCCCGGCAACAGCTAATGTTTGTGTTTGTATGCATGGATAGTGGCTAAGCTCTGGTTACAATCGTATTCAGGTTTAGCTTGAACCTTTGATACCTTACAGCTGACTCTTCTGGTTGCTGTGAATAAACCATTTAGCAGAATGTTCCTGTTCACAGCAAAATGTTTGGGTTTCCAGCCACCCACTCTTTGACTGAGGTTACATTCAATACAGGGGAAAGAAATTATGCAACAATAAAGTTTATTGATTAAAAAAAAAAAATTGTGTATGTCTGAGGTTGCATAGATAGTTGAAAAAATAACTGATATTTCCATGCACCCATCAAAAGCAGTATATTTGGCACACTATTGGCACAGTTTAATGGAATTCATTGCCATTGCATTATTGAATTACATGACATTTAAATGAGAACAAGTTTATAGCCTTAAAAAGCACCTTAGAGTTAAATCTGAATACCTTTGTGACATATTCAAAACTTTCAAAAGTAATATTTATTAGAGGCCTGTTGCGTTAGATTACATTAGATTATACAGATGTTCCTAATAGTCTAGAAAATCTATTTAAAATCTGACTTATTCACATATCAGATGTTTATCTTATTGTCATATTACACTATGTTAAATATGGAAGTTATATGGTTAATACGTTACTATGTATGCTATTTTCAATATCCTACAATATGCCACAAATATACAATACTATAAAGAAAAATACTTTAATAGTACTGTGAATCTGAAAATGCAATAAAAGTATATTATAAAACCCCAAAATTTAATTATATTGCATAAAGTAAACAGTTCATCAGGTGCATATGTCTGCTATTTTAACCATGTTACCCAGGTTGAATTGGATTATGAGCATACTTGTGTTGCTTTTTAATGTTGACATGCTTTTATCTGTATGTGTATGGAAACACAGCCAATGTGTCTGTTATCAGCAAATAAGAATTGTCCATTAGCAAAGCACATAATAGCTACCTGCTGACTCATTACATGCTCCCCACAGACCACTGCACATGATTTAAACAGTGTATCTATGCTTTAGCTTCCAGAGAGGCTATTTACAACCAAGTTTTAGTTAATACATTTATGTAATCAACATTAAATTGCTCAACGGGTCTTCTTTTAACTGGCAGACTAAAATGTAAATGACAATAAAATAAGCTACTGATCCGTATAGCCATTATAAACCGAGATATGGGACTTCTGCAGTTGTAGTTTGTACTAAGAGGACAAAATTCTTTACATGTGTTTTACTAAATACAATGTGAATTTTTTTGTGCAATCAATCAAATGATCAAATGTAATTTTGGTATTATGGTGTGCAAATGAAAAAGCAACATGCCTTGAATAATAAATCAGGTTAAAGTGAAATTTGTTTGATTAGAGAGAAGCCTGCATGTCTTCACATAGTTCTTTTTGACATCGCTTTCACTTCAGTGATGCAGTGTCATCATTGCCTCTCAAAGCAGAGCGAGAGATCAGGGTGTTTGAGTGGTGTAAGGCTTGCCTGTGGCGTTGAGAGTTCAGGGTGCCTACGACACTCAACTCAAGATACTCTGAATCCTCGAACTGACAGCACACAGCAAGTGACTTGAGTTTGCTGCCTGCTGGCATTACAAGAATGCCAGTTTTCTAGATGAAACAGACTGGATGTTAGAGCAAAACAGGTTCCGAGAAAAGACTACAAAGATATATTTTAAAACAACGGATCTCTTAAAAATTACATATGCAAGTACTCTTGGGTTGCTCAAAAATTTTGGTTAGGAAAGACACTTGAGACAGTGTGTGGCAAGTGGCATGCATTTATACATGCATAGTACGTTAATGGGAAGTAGCCTAAATACAGTTTGGTGTTGGTGCCGCTGCATACATTTGCTAGGGTGATGCCAAGAAACCAGAAGGACTCTGGAGATACTCCTCTGGACCAGAGAAGGTTTGTAAATATGGCCAGGTAAAGCATTACATCTGCAAGGCAGAGATGTGATATGATGAGAGGAAGTCCACAATAACACAGAGGAATCATTAGTAGTAGAACAGTAGGAGATGATGAGCAGGTTTGCTGGAAAAGTGGTTTATTTCTGCTTGAACTTGTGCTGTAAGAGCTTCATTAAATACTTCTTGAGAATGTTGAATGAGATAAAGATCCCCAGCTCTGCCTGCACCGAGCACATCACAGCTCATGCCAGTATCCTACGAATTATGTTCATAATGAACAATTCCGCACATCATGATTTATATCCACTGCCAACGTTAAGTGCCAGTACAGGAAGCAGTGTGCCTTATATGTAGTGAGGTGGAACATAAAGGGGTTGGTGTTGAGGTCGCAGTTGAGGGTTGGAAATGTAGTAATTCTGACTTTTGTGCAGAAGAGCAGAGCTCAAGTTGCGTCAGTGACCGAAGGTAACCATCACCCTTTCCCAAGCTTTAACCATACTGCAGTTGCCATGCACAGATATTGTAGAAACTATTTTTAACAATGTTGGCACTGGATGTAAAAAAAAAAGTGGTCATTGAACATGATGATGGGATTTTAAGAATTGTACAATATGAAAATTCTTGTCTATCAGTAGGGTTGCACAGCTACATGGAATAAGTCTCATATCATTATTTTCAGCAAAACCAAAAGAAAAAAATGTGAAACTTCTTTTATTTTCGGTTTCCTTCAAAGCATCACAGAATGGCCAGCTTGGTGTTGGGAATAACTAACTTTTATCATGCCCAAAGCAATTTAGCAAACCCTAGATGATTATGTTAAAATCTTACTTCATTCTTTAGCCATTATTCACCTTAAAGTCAGACTTACATTTTATAAACATTTTGGAGTAAAGCTTCTTGAATATATGAAACCAACAAGAACCAATTCTCATAAATTCCTAACAGATTGCAGCAAAGCCAAGGCACGACTTCCAAACTACTGTGAGATAGCAGGGTAATGACACTTTTTTATTGTTGAGATTTATTGTACTGGTGTAATATTCTTCAAAACGATATGTTCTGAAATTAACTAGATCTGCTTGGCATAAAATGAGGAGGTATTGGACAAAGAAATGGCCATCAATATACACATGGCTACTTGCTTTTCATCTCATATGTTATGCAAACCACGCAGCCTACAAGGAAAATAACTGCGTTAAAGAACAGAAAGGGAGAGAGAGTACGGGTTTTCTCTCTCTTCGTAGCCTCTGTCATTTCCCAAGATGTGAGCCTTTTTAATGGATTTTCTCATCTTTGTGTGTGAGGTAATATGATATGTATTCATCTGACTGTGACTGGCACCACATGGGGAAGTGGACTGGCTGAGAAGTTGCTCATGTGCAAACATAACATGATATGCCTGCAACAACCAATCCTTCCTGTTCCTTGTTTCATTCATGGCACAGTGTGAGACCTTGGGTAGCATCTCCAGTCCAGCTACAGTATATCCCGCTGTTATGTTTTTTCTTCGCTCCAATAAATATTTGTATGTATTATTGTATTGGTGTGCCCTAGAATTTTGAATATAAATATGAGGGGCGTTATTCCATCCAGTTCGACTGTGAAACGTACTGTCACAGCCCCACATACCTGGCTAATTGCTATGCAAGGTGGGTATAATTGAGTGAAATTAATTCTCAAAATGTTTCCTTTCTTATCTCTTTTAGCCTCAGGCACACTGGACCATCCTTTACCAAATTAGATAATGCAGTCCCACAATACCTTGCTGCAGCAACATTTAAAGCAACCACGGCAGACCTACGTCAAAAACATCTGCCATGCATAATTATGTAGCTTAGTGTAACTGCAGTCAGTCAAGTACTAGCCTGGAAACCAGACGAATCTGCAAGCTCATGTTTTATATGCTTTTATTTGATCTCCCATTCAGTCAGATTTCTAGCCATCCCTGTCTAAGTCAAGCCAATCACAAATGTTTATCTAATATGGGGTGGGTTTGATATGATGACTGTACAGAAGAGTGCTGTTGAGGCCTTTCATAAACAACCAAGATGGCTGCCGCTGATGTGGCATGTTCTAAATCTGCTATTGCGTCAGTATTAAACCAACTGGATACAGATTCACCCTGTTTGGTTTGGACTGTGGATTCTACTAGCTGACTTGAGTCAATGGATCTAAGAGTGAATCGGTTTATAATCCCTAAACATGTAAGAAATGTATTCGGGACCTAATCCATTCAGTGATTTATAGAGTTAGTAGGACCACTTTAAAGTCTATTGTGTGGCTAACTGGAAGCCAGTGTAATGGTTTTATAAGTTTCAAGTTTGAAAGTTTTATTTGTCTTGTGCAGTCACACAAGTATAACAACAGTGAAATGCTTTTTTTCTGGAAGGCTTTTAGCCTGTACCATACTCCTTCATTGGAGTTAAATATGAGTGTCACAGCAAAGGGTCTGAATACTTATGACCATGTGATAGTTCAGTTTTTTTTTTTAATACATTTGCAAAGATTTCTATATTTCTGTTTTTTTCTGTCGAGATGGGGTGCTGAGTGTACATTAATGAGGAATAAAATGAACTTTTTTGATTTTAGCAAATGGCTGGAAATGGAGTGAAAAATTTAAAGGGGTCTGAATACTTTCCCTAACCACTGTGTGTGTGTGTGTGTGTGTGTGTGTGTGTATATATATATATATATATATATATATATATATATATATATGTATATATATATATAAATATATACACTACCGTTCAAAAGTTTGGGGTCACATTGAAATGTCCTTATTTTTGAAGGAAAAGCACTGTACTTTTCAATGAAGATGACTTTAAACTAGTCTTA
>JAVQJL010008414.1:0-13551 GCA_036024295.1 Nannoperca obscura | reverse complement strand
CTAATTCTCTTTCTGGCCAAAAACACCACACCCCAGTTGTGGATAAATCACATCTGCAGCTGTACACAGTGGGTCACTGCTGAAGAGGTTGTGTGTGTGTGTGTCATTTAGTGGTCCTCCTCCTACACTGGCTGCAGCCCGGCTCTCCCACACGGGCCCCAGCTGGGCAGACCGAGTGAAATGCACTCAGTCCGTCCCTAGCTCAAGTCAACCGACCACCTTCCCGGTAGAAAAACTGGGTAAGAAAAATCCTCCTGCACAGAGCCAAAATATATATGTTGAGAGAACGCACTGTCTTCTCCTTGGTTGACACAGTACCTTTTGTGTTTTCCAGGTAAAAAAGATGCTGAGGGCTGGGAGACCGTCCAGCGAGGGCGCGCTGCCAAGCCTCGCTCCGCCGCCATAGTTGCCAAGGTCAGTCCTGTCTTGGCTCATGTCACCCCAAAACAGGACACCTCCAAGAGTAACCAGTCCCATCTGCAGCCACAGCAGGAGCAACAACTCCATCCTCAGTGTCCCCCGTACAAGGACATGACCCAGACGGACACTGAGCAGCAAGTCCCAGTGGAGCCTGACCCCTTGGAGAAGGTTGGACGTCCAGAGAATGGTCACATGATGGAGGTACTGAGGCTCAGTACCTTGTGACGTCTTTCTCCCTGAGCAGTCCCCAGATATCAATTATTCACGAGTAGCAGAGTAACACTAGACCATTTTATCAGCCACATTTGTTTATGTTTTGGGCTCCATGGTATTCATAGACAGACTGTCCAGACAGGCATATCAACTATAAGGCAATTGATTGTACACTGACATTTCAGGGTCAAAAAACCCATTTTCACTCACATGAAATAAATACTATGTCAATGCCTCAAGACACACTTGGTAAGAGTGTGTTATAGCCATCGGGTGATTTTGAAATACAAATCAGTATTTCCAATCTATCAGCTTATTTTGATCATAATTGGACGTTTAGGGCATGTCAGTACCAGCTTTCCTGCATGACTTGTGTTTTCAGCTATGTGTTGAGTATTGACTGGTTTGGTTTGGTATTTTTTGTTTGTTTGTTATTGCTTTCATGAATTGCTTGAAAAATGCATGTTTTTAATTGAGTTTGCGTGTGTTTGTGTGACGGTGCAGCCCCCAGCAGAAAGTGTACAAGACTCTGGGCAGTGTGTCGACGCACCCTGTGAAGACGCGCCTCCCCCCATAGCAGTTCTTACCCCTTCCCAAGCCCCAGAGCCCACCCCATCCTCAGCCACCATCCCACGAACAGACATTACCTTATCAGTCCCAGTCCTTGCTCTGGTCCTCTCTGCATCCCCGGACCTTCCCCAGAAGGATGGGCTCGGTGCACTGCCGGCCTTGGGTGACAGTGGGGCTGAGGGGGGCGCGTCGCAGGGCTTGGCCACATCTGCTCCAGGACAGGCTGAGACTCCCATGGCAGCGGTGAAACTGGAGAGTGTGCTGGACCCCACAGAGCTTTCTACTGTGAGTGCTGAGAGATGGAGGAGCAGAGGGAGGGAGAGGGCGGGGGGCGCAGGGATCCCTAAGGGTCCTTCACCGCCTAAACAAAGTCAATCTTAAGGAACCTCCAGACCAAATGTGCAAGCAAGACTGCATAGCTCTGTGTAGTGTTGTTATAGCACCGTTCACTGTGAAGAATAGCTGTGAGTAGATGAATTTTGTGCAAGAGCAAGTGTTGCCCAAAACTAATCTCTCAACTTGTTTTAGTCATTTCGGACACTTTTCTGAAATCCTGTGCAAAAACAACAGTTTTTTAACCCATCGTCAGATCTTAGGCAAACATGGTCTGTTCACATCAAGCGTTGTCACTATTATTAAGCATCATGGAGTGTGTAAACACAGGGCTCCACACACTTAATCAAGGATGACTACACCTCTGAGTGGGATTCTGTCAGATTTTGACAGGTGGGGCATGAAAACATGGGGAAAAAACTTTAACTCAAATCTGCAGTGAAGTCTATTTGGCCCCAAATGTAACTTCAGTCTAGTCTTTCATCTTGTCGTGGCAAACATTTAGACCCAGACCATTTTTACCATCCCAATAATACATAATGTAAGAGACATAATGTTGAGAAGGCTCTAACATTGATTTAGAGTAGTTGCTGCTCTGGAGTAATCTCTGAGTCGTTGCCTTATTATTGCCATGTCATGAAAATATATAAACTCCAAACATGCATAAAAAGTAAAAAAAAAAAGTAAACAGTTTACTAGTGCAAAATCATGAGTTGCCTCCTTCCCACCATCTCTTCATCCTCACAGTAAATGTGTCCTGCATGACTCTTGAATGCTTCCTCACTTGTGATTCTTGTGATGATTGTGTGGTACAAACTGTGACTGGGCTGGTGTGGTGTTCCCCTCAGTCTTTGGATTATGCACCCCAGAACAAATCAGACCAACTGCAGAAGCTAAAATGCAGTATTACAGGTAGTACAAATATTTAACACATTTCTGTTTTAAAATATTTCACGATTTACGCTCAGTGATGAGAAGACTGCTCTATCTTAGAAGTTGTGCTACCCTGCATTATAATAAAAGGTGTTTTGAATAGTTTCAATATACATAGACACATAATTTACATATAGCTAGCATCCAAAATATTACAAAACACCTCTCTGACATAAGTTAACCAATAAAAAAAAAACACACACAAAAAAACAAGGTACATAAAAAGCTCTGTCTCAAGTGTCCCGGTAAGCTGTGACAGTGTAACAGTGAGCCAGCATGCACAATACCAGGACCCTGAAACTGAAGCAGCTTAATGGAATTCAGCCATCATTAATTTTACTATTTATATCTATGTTTTTATCCACTGTCATATATCAAAGTGACATCCATGAGAAGGCCTATTCTATTACAATAACAGGTTTCAGTGTTACTGGTTCCTCAGTGATTATTTGTATGAACTCAACATTTATGAAGTGTGAAATGCTCTGTGTGTGAAATGGTATCTGTGCCATGTGTTCAGCCCCAGTCCATGGCAGAGGTCCTGGCCAAGAAAGAGGAGCTTGCCGACCGACTGGAGAAGGCCAACGAGGAGGCGATCGCCAGTGCCATCGCTGAGGAGGAGCAGCTGACCAGAGAGATTCAGGCCGAGAACAACGACCTGGAGACTGACAACGAAAGTGACTTCTCTGTAAGATTAATCGTGCTCATTTATACTGTAAATGTTAGGCGCCTTTTAGTTTGACAGCAAGTTAAAGTTTGGATTAACTCATTGTATGTTAACACCGCAGACTGGCATCGGCAACGGAGGTTGTGGAGCCAATATAGATTGGAGTGACATGCTGGCAGATTATGACGGTATGGATGTCAACATCTAAATGGAATCTGAACTCTGATTCTTTTGGAAACGCAAACATTACACTTAAAGTCTATTTATTTTCCTTGCATGTCTTTTTTATGTAGCTCGTGAGCCATGGCGACAGAGTACCTCATGGGGGGACATTGTAGAAGAGGAACCTGCTCGGCCCCCTGGACATGGGATCCACATGCACGAGAAATTGTCCTCACCGTCACGCAAAAGGTGCAAAACATTTTCATTAACAAACGCGTTCTAACACAAAACGACAGCGTTCATACAGTACAATCAGCTTCTCTAGTCCTTCAGTGCGTTCCTGTGCAGCACCCCAATTTACTCATTATTTTGACAAGGATTTAACCCAGCAGCCTTGGAGTCACAGGCTCCCTTACATTGTCCGACCTCTCCTCTGAACAGGCCCTAGTGCCTATCAGAGTCCATGTCTGACCCTGCACATTGTTGATAAAGAGGTAACGGAGAGATGAATGATTTGTTTCAACGTTTTTGACAGAACCATTGCAGAGTCAAAGAAGAAACATGAGGAGAAACAGCTGAAGGCGCAGCAGCTGAGGGACAAACTCCGGGAGGAAAAGACGCTCAAACTCCAGAAGCTCTTGGAGAGGGTGAGTAAGCTGTGCCAAGTTGACGGAAAGTACCCTAAGGAAACTCCACGCAAGCTAAGCCCAGCATCGCTCTTGACGAGAGGTTTTGTCAGCACACTGCCTGATAGAATCACTAAATATTATAACCCCCTCCAGTCGCATCCAGACCAGCTGGCCGCAGACAGTCGTGAGAGAGACCCCATGCCAAAATCAACAGCCTTTCATGAAGTTTGTTTTTGTTCTCCGGGCCATAGCAAGATGAGTGAGTCCTAGAATAAATCAGGATTAACCACATAAATGCATAAAGTAGTGTATATTCACATTAATCCCCATGTGGACACGCCGGAGAGGGTAGCAACTGATAAATTAAGAATCCATTGTCTGTGTTGTGCTGGAGAATGTACATGATTATTATTTTTTATTCACCCACTCCTGCTTCTCACTCTTCACTCTCTGCAGGAGAAGGAGGTGAGGAAATGGAAGGAGGAGTTGTTGGAGCAGCGTCGCCGGATGATGGAGGAAAAGCTGTTACATGCAGACTTGAAGCGGGAGCTGCAGCTCCAGGCAATTGTGAAGAAAGCCCAAGAAGAAGAAGCTAAGGTAGAGGAGGGGATCCCCTAAAAATGCAAATGCATGTGGCAGCTGAGGAATTTTGCCGTGTGTGTATGTGTGTGTTTATACCCTTGTTCATAAGTATATGTGTCTGTACAGGTGAATGAAATCGCATTCATCAACACTCTGGAAGCCCAAAACAAGAGGCACGATGCCCTGGCCAAGTTAAATGAGTATGAGCAACGCCTTAACGAGCTGCAGGAGGATAGACAGAGGAGACAGGAGGAGAAGCAGGCACGAGATGAGGCTGTGCAGGTGCTACAAAAAACAATCCTCGATTCACATTAGATTTCTTCACTTGTCATATTCACATTCATGAGCATTTTCAAACACTTCTTCCCCCTCTATAGGAGCGTAAACGGGTCCTGGAAGCCGAGCGGCAGGCGAGGGTGGAGGAGCTGCTGATGCGGAGGAAGGAGCAGGAGGCTCGTATTGAGCAGCAGAAGCAGGAAAAAGAGAAAGCGAGAGAAGATGCAGCGCGGGAAAGGGCCAGGTATGTAGTCCCAAATCCCTTCATTATGATAGTGTCTATATACACAGGTGGCTGCACCGATCCTCATTTGATTACAGTCACTTGGATAAATGTAAGACTTGTATTTGCATGTACAGTTGTTTCACAATGCGTTTCCTTGTCCTATCTGAAGAGACCGAGAGGAGCGTATGGCTGCTCTCAGTGCTGCTCAGCAGGAGGCCATGGAGGAGCTGCAGAAGAAAATTCAGATGAAGGTAATGTTATACTGCTCCACCTTGCATCTCCATAGGACACCATACAGGAATCCCAGCTTCCCATTTGACCCCTGGTTTCTGGTTTCTTTCATAGCATGATGAGAGCAGCCGTAGGCATATGGAGCAAATCGAGCAGAGGAAGGAGAAGGCGGCTGAGCTCAGCAGTGGTCGACATGCTAACACGGACTACGCCCCCAAACTGACACCGTATGAGCGCAAGAAACAGTGCTCACTGTGCGCCGTTGTGGTATGTACAGTTTCATCCCGTCATTCATGTCCATTTGTGCCCCTAATTTATATGCACTATGTTGAATCTAACATGACATAAGTCACACATAATGTAGCATAATGTAACAAATCACATTTCCTTTCCTTAGTCTTTGCTTTAAACTGTGGTTCGGGAGAGGCAGGTCATGTCCCAAGCCCATGTGGTATATCGTTTTACCAGCGTCCCATGGGGCTCTGTTGACCCTTTCCTGGCTCCTGTCTCCATTGTTCCCACAGCAGTGACCTCTGACCACTGTGTTTGTATTTGTAGATCACCTCGGAGGTGCACCTGTTCAGCCACACCAAGGGCAAGAGGCACCAACAGGCCGTGCGAGACAGTAGCAGCATCCAAGGACGGGAGCTCTCTGATGAGGAAGTGGTGCGTATCACCCACACCCTGCCAGGAACAAACATCCACTCATCCTGTCAAAGAATACTGCGGCTTGTGTCATGTAAAAAGACAAAGAGATACCATGGTTGTCTTTTATGACATGGTCATTATTATTGTTGATGCATCCCCTTGATGCCTTGGCTCTGTTGCTGGCTTTGTGGGATTACAAATGGGCCTTGAAATGTACACAGTTAAGGTTCACTGCTTCAGTGGAGGGGTGACATCACCCCCTTGTCTCCAGGCTGTTTTTGTCATGGAGCTCTTTTCCATGGGAAGGCAGCTCGTTAATGCAAGGTAACCTCTCAGGCTGCAATATGAGATTGGCTTTTCAGCGGTGCTCATTGTGAGGCTGACAACTGTTGGTGCTATACGCGGCACCTTTGGCCCCAGCAGCTCCTTCATTCAAAGCTTTTTTCAGTGGAGAATAATTGATACCCCCTTCCCCCCCTTTCCTTTAAATCATTTCCTTTCCAAATGCAGGTCATTTTTTCAGTTTGACAGTATGATAAACAAGGCAATGGAGAGAAGTGCTTCACCAATATAGCCCTATGAACAGTTCATATATGAGCACTACTTCATATACATTTGCAGTATGTCTCATACCGTATGATATAGTTTTACCAATAACCATAATGTTGAGGCTTTACTGTTTTCCCACCTTGTCTTTTTGTCAATACTAATCAAAGTTTAAGGCCTCGCTGAGCTTGAAATCATCCTAAAATGTTGTACTTAAGTTTGTATTAAGTGTGTTACTATTGGATTGGACTATTAGTCATTGTAGTATCTTTAATAGATAATATTTAGATGTTCAGAACTACTTTTTCCTATTCTATGTGAGAGCTAATCAAGCTGTCTACAGATACTTTGTTTAGATAGACTTATGTGGGCCCTTGTTATTTATCTCAAAGCTCATTTTGGTGTCCACTATTTCATTCATGCCACTGCCAACTATTCTCCAAACTGTGGCTCCATAACTCCTCCAGCAATGAAGGATTTTTAATTAAAATGAAGATGGTTGGTTCAACTGTACAGAGGTCATTTTCTCTCATCCTGAAAGACTTGCGAATTAAATTAAAAATACAATGATTATCAACAAGGTCGGATCTATGTATGGGGAGAGATTTTGAGATTGCAATCGCTCTTTTTTTTTTTAAAACATTTTTTTTTACTCACTGTCTGTCCTAGTTTAATAAGATGCAAGTAATATCCAAGACCCATGGCTTGTGACATAATGACGTTATTAATTGATCACTTTTTAGACACAGCAGCTCAAAGAAATGTGAGGAATCTGAGGAAATACTGGTCTTCTGTTCTGCTTGTCTGTAGTGCTTGGCGAGCCCTGCCAGTGGATAGATCACCAGGCAGCAGAGGGTATCAGAGCTGACCTACCAACGCCTCTGAATAGTCTAAAAGGTCTTGTAGTTAAAGCTGCACTGATAGTAGGCCTGGGCGAAAAAAACATAGAGATATGTACTGTTGATGGACACTTCATCAATACCAATAAGAAATTGTCAATTGTTCGACAGAATGTTTGATACTTTCACTTAAATTCATTAAATGCAAACTGCCATGAAAGCACAAAACAAATATGTATCCGTATAATCATATCCCTTAATAATGGAGCTGCTACAAGCGACCTGCAAACAGCCAATCATTTAACAGGTGTGTTGTTTGGTTGCACCATCAACATGTGACCTCAACAACAGAAAGCGAGTGGAGTGAGAAAATGAGTGAAGACGTTGTTCATTTAAAAAAAAACGACCAGCTCACCACTATGGCAAATTCAAAGTACGGTGGTTCAGTTCAACCTTTTTTTTATTCTGGCCTTTATTAAGCATAGGTCATTAATAATTATTGATATTGTAGTATAGTAATTATCGATTTTGTATAGTCGTGATACATTTTTCACCTATATCGCCCAGCCCTCGATAGCTATAAATTGAGAACCGTGCTGAAATATCCAGACTGCCAGCTGAAGCGAGCGTATGTATGTGACAAAAGAGGCTGTGGATGAACATATCCCATATAAACTGTATTTGTGATGGCCGCCTTTTTAGATCTCTTGTAGGTCTGTTTGTGTCAAGGAAAGGGAGAGATGTTTAGAGCAGTATCATATTACTCCCACCAGAGGAAATCTGTGGTATTGTGTGGTAGCATTGTCCTTAGGCCAGCGTCTTTGCTTCTTTGTTACAATGGTTCAGTGGACAACTGTCTGTCATCAAGTTTGATTGTCTCAAACGCTAAAAGTCTACACAACTTCCTTTCAGACATGCTCCCTCGTAGGAAATGGGATGTAATCATTATATATTTATTTGCTAAAGGACCACAGCCTGTGTGTCAGCATTACACTCTATTTGACAGCTTAATAATTCAGGTATATTTCTATGTCGCCAGTGTGATTTTTGAAAAGATGTTTTGGATGTGTTATTGAAACAATTCCATTAAGTGAGTGGCTACTAGTGCACTGGATAGCCTCTCAGAGAGATTACTGAACAGCTGCCTCCCAAGTCTGGGACAGCTACGGTCATGAGTGATGACTGACCTGCGGAATCACAGATCATGAGGGCAGAGGTGTGTACATACAAATAGAGACACGCACATCCTTCCTAGGAAACACAATACTCTCACTTGCAGTGCCCTTTTCATTTCCGAAATGATCATCATCCCCGTTTTTTACTTTTGTTAATTTTTGGCTCTGAAAAAAGATAACATCTATCTTAATCTTTTCCGGGTGAGTTAACAACATATTCATTGTCATTAAAGCGCCTGAAAATGTCGCTTCAAATCTTACATATTTCTCCGTAATATTAAATATGCATTACCAACTGTGCGACTATCAAACTTTAGATTAAAGGCATTGATCCATATTCTTTATTAAGAATGACACCCAAAGCTTCAGCTCTTTTGATCAGATCAGCAAAGTCAATCAGATTTGATAGACATTGCTGACAACGTAATCTAAGCAAACAACCCCACAACTGTCATCAAATTGTGGTTGAAATATTGCTTGATCTTGATTGGGTCACGCAAATACATCACCTTTTCCCAATTGAGTCCTGCCCACTTCCAACCATTGGGGGGGAAAAACTACTTGAAAATTGTGTGTTCATGTTGGACCCCATTGCTAATTGTAAGAAGCTTAATTAGGGCATAGGTTTTCAGGGCCTTAAAGTAAAATGGTAAAGAAATCTTTTTAGATTCACTAAAGATTCACTAGTTTTGTTGCACTAATTAACTCCTGCACGCTTTAGCCCACCTAATGGCACCCGTTTGGCCATCGACCCTAAGTGAAAACCTCTATTCAGGCAGCAGGTGCACTGACAACACTTGTGACCAAAGGGTATGGCATCCCACACACAGGTTAGCTCAACTGCTGAATGGAAACCCTTTATCTGTGAGGCCATCCTATCCTCTGGGGTGCTGGATGACAGCATAATTGGGTAATTGGTTTCTTGCACATGCATCATGTTGTTCAAATTGGGTTACATTCTCCTGTCTCGTGGTGGAAATATCAGAATCATCTGACAGGGCCAGACAGGAGGCAACACCTCCAGCCTTTTAGCCTGTCCATGGGTGGGTGGCTTCAAAAGACTGTGGAGTATTGTAGGTAATTACAGGATACAGTGGTGTTATTGAGACGTGAAGATCTACATGTCTCACAATATATCGAGTGCCACATCTCTGCTTAGAAACATTTAACAAGTATTATATTTGCTGTTCTTTTTCCATAGTAATTTTGACTCTTACTGGTAACAGGACAACCCTTCTTAATGATTAAAAGTGTACAATAGACACAATTCTTCCTAGGATAAGGCAGTATAGTCTCTCCTTGAGTTTGCCACCCTCCTATTTTCTTTATAGTATTTGTGTCAGTGGTGGAACAAGTATTCAGGTTTTTTACTTAGGTAAAAGTGATAATTGTAGTAATAGTTCTGCATTCAAAGTTTTAATTAAGTAAAAGTACAGAGATATTATCAGCAAAGTTTACTTAGATGTACTCAGAATGGCTGCCTTCAGAGTGTCCAATTAAATATTATATATAATATGAAACTATTATTATTACTGATAAATGTATGTGTTAGCAGCATTTTAATGTTGTTTTTGTGTCCTGGGTAGTTTCATCTATAATAATGCATCAAGCTGTATTTTACAAGATAACATGTTTTGTAAGTAAAATCTTAATCTGAGGAGTAACTAGCATCAAGAGCTGTTAGGGGTAAATATAGTGGACTATTTCCTTTTGAAATGAAGTGCAGTAGGTGACAAAATTGCAGTTAATGGAACATACTCCAGTAAAATGCGAGTACCTAATACATAGTACTTTTAGAAAAAGTACTTATTTGAGCTTGTTTTAAGTAATAGTACAAACATTTGCCAGCAATGCCTCTGATGTATTGATTGTCTACTCTAGGAGCATCTTTCCTTGAAGAAATACATCGTGGATATTGTGACAGACAGCTCTGTGTCCTCTGAGAGCATGAAGGATGGAGAAGAGAGACAGAAGGCACGGAAGAAGGCAAAGAAGCTCCGCGCAAGGATGAACTCCAGGTAATACAGCCATTCTCTCTCTCTGTCTCTCTCTCTCTCTCTCTCTCTCTCTCTGTCTCTCCCTCTCAATCCTCTGAGGCACAGAGGACAAAACTGTGCCAGGACTTTTTTATGAGGGACAAAGAGATGGAAAGCAGATGTTATGTGCATCCTGGCTGTCCACACGGTAAAACTGATGAGCTTAATTTATGACCACTTCCTGTGATTGGGGAGCAGAACTGCAAATCGATCTGTAGGGCCACTGGTTTCACCTGTAAAGAGCTTTCCTCCAAATTGCTGCCATGGCATTGCCAAATCTGCAGCCTTCCTGGGTGCACAGGATGTATGTTAAAGTATGTATGAGCCATGCCTATTTTTCTTCATCTGAGCTATTGATTTTTAAGTGAAGCATCAAAGAAAATCAATAGTAATCAACAAATAGGAGGCAGAGATTCTGTGTGTCAGAACCTGGACCTGAGCTCAATCAATTTAACTGACTGTCACAACAGGGAGGGAGAGGAGTGGATAGAGACATGATGTTGACAGTATTTACTGAAGATGTTATTGATGCAGATTTTTGGAAGTGTTCCACTACAAGCAGGATGACACTAATATGTCATATACACACTAATGACAGGAACATTGCATACTTAAAAGAATTAAGAGGCATAAATGTCCTAATCAAATAATGCCTTCTATCAACCTAACATATTGTAAACATAAACAATAACATGTGTGCAAGTATACAAGTAGAGTAAATATATATAAATAATCTGTCAGATTTTGTAATTAAGCAAGTAAACTAGAGCCAACACATATCCATGATGCATGATGATCACGTTTAAAATCTTTAACATTAATACAGCTTTTTCTTTTTCTTGTAAATGTTGTCATCCTCCATCTGCTTAGATATAGAACACTGTCCTTGAAAGTGAATTTAAAAACTCAGTAGTAGTGTCTAGGAACCATATCAAAACACTGGTCTTTCCCCCCCCCAATTCTAGTTTTTGCAATGAAGCATGAACGTATAACAAAATAAACACCAACTTGACGTCCTTTGCTCCCCCTGTCCACATGTGTAATGCCCTTTAGCAACACACTGGACCCGATGTTACGATGTTGATAATGTTGAACTTAAGTAATCAATTTTATACACGTATCAACTACTATATCGGTTTGAATCCTTAAATTAGAAGTGACCCTCTCCAGTGCATGCTGTACACTGGATCTATGTATTTATCAACACTAGGAAAAGTTTCCTTCTTCTGCTATCTCCTCTAAAATGCCCCAACAGAATTTTAATAGATACTTGTCTCAATTTAAGGCTTTTTTACTCACCTCAGTTTTCAAGCAAGCTCAACTTTTAGCTAGTGTAGTCGTTTTTTATTTTTTAGTGCACAATAATACTGACAATAATATCATTTATATACTTGGGTAAGGTATTAAATCTCCAAGATGGTTCTGGTCTGTGGTTAAGACTGAGAAGATGGACAAATGAGGAAAAGATGGAATTACAACTCTCGGACACTGTGTGTGTGTGTGTGTGTGTGTGTGTGCGTGTGTGTGTGCAGACTAAAACCTGCACATACAACAACAATAAACCCTAGTTTACAGTTAAACTCAGTCAGGCCAAGGAGGAGGCCTACAAAAGTGGGGACAGGATCCTGTACAACTAGCCTAAAAACACACGGACAAAGGAGATCAGTAGCAAATAAGTGCTACACTGAAAAGCTGAAAATCAGGTTTTCAGTTTGGAAAGACCTGAAGGACATCACAAACTATAGGAGACCTTCCCCCACACACAGTGGAGAATCACCAACTGGTTGACGACCTAAATGTGTTCCACTGTAGATCTGACAAGCCCACACTGACTCCCCTCACTCCATACACCTACATCACTGTACCAGCCCCTACCTATCAGTGGATCACAAACAGGAGACAGCAGGTGAGACTGGGGAACATCACGTCCAGCTCCCCGTGCAATCAGCACCGGCGCCTTCCATGGGTGTGTGCTCTCCCCACTGCTCTTCTCCCTCTACACAAACGACTGCACCTCAGGAGACCTGTCTGTTAAACTCCTAAATGTGTAGATGACACTGCCTCATCCAGGACGGTGACGAGTCTGCATTGAACAGCTGGCCCTCTGGTGTGGTCAGAACAACCTGGAGCTGAACATGATCAAAACTGTAGAGATGACAGCGGACTTCAGGAGGAGCCCCGCAACACTGCCCCCCCATCACCATACTGAACAGCACTGTGTCTGTCGTAGAAAAAAAAAATATATATATATATACACACACACACACACAATATAAGTCCAGCCATGTTGGAGTACGTTTCTACTTTTGTTATCATAGAGGTCAATGTCCTTCTGTGAGTGTAGGCAGTCTTAATGACTCCTAATAGAGCCTCCAACCTTTTATCATGATTGACCTGTAGGTATGACCCTGAGTGAGATTACTAAAAATAGGAGAAAGTATTTATTCAAACACACTCATCCTATTCCGCTACAGTGCTTTATTGTCAGTGCTGCTGTTTTTGGTTTTGTGGGGCTCAGCAGTACTGAGAAAGTGACAACATGATCTGTCTCTGTTCACCGTCACTCCTGCACCAGCCCTGCTGAGACTAGCACTCAAAGGCAGCAGGCTTTCAGAGGTCATAAATAACACAGAGCCCCAGTAAACATGAAGGTGAGCCGCTTCACCACCGGGTGGAAATGAACCGTTTTATTGGAACGTCGTATGGTGTCCGTAAAACGTGAGTGGTTCTCGCTAGACTTTTCACCTGGCCAACATGCAGCCCTGTTCTGTCATAAAGCGATCGGTGCACACACATAAGAACCCACAGGTTTTTTTGCGGTTTGGCTAACCCGCTCTAATAATTGGTGTTTTGGGAAGGCAAATTTCATGCAAGTAGCCTGTCAGTTTGTGTGTGTGTGTGTGTGTGTGTGTGTGTGTGTGTGTGTGTGTGTGTGTGTGTGTGTGGGGGTTTTTGTGATTTAAACGGACATTTGGTATGAATACACGCCGACACTAGGCGGACATTTTGTATTAGCAGGACAGAGTCAGTGTCCTGCTAATTCGGACAGCGTAGAAGTGTTACAA